>CAOJBJ010466114.1:0-11250 GCA_948291685.1 Euphorbia celastroides | reverse complement strand
AGTTCAAACATAGAAAGATCTCGAGTAGCTTGGTAGTTTGTTACTTTTCCTGAGGATCGATAACCTGGACAAAAACCAGAACTATAACTTGTCAACGATAGGTACACTGCCTTAGTTGTGTGACTACTAGTGTTAGTTTTAAGCTTCCACTCAGAGCCCATCAGTCCTACTATATAAGGCTTTTCAAAAAATAACTCAAAATGGGCCAAGTCTAAGACCCATGTCTAACTATTCATAAACATACATCTTATTTTCTCACTTTTATGAGATTTTGAAAGCTTTACGTGATTGTAAAAGCACTGGAAAGGAGGCGGCGGGACAACAAGCTGCGGCGACTAAACGACGAGAACCGGTGACTAGTCAACAAGTGGCTGGATCGGGAATAGGCGAGATCCGGCAGCGTGGATGGTGAGATTCGGTGGAATTTGAGTTTTTCGTTGAATTCCCGTATTTTTGGTGAGATCCGGTGACGGTGCCTGCCTACTCCTACCACTTCATTTACTAATCAATCCATTTCTAAATGTGATCAGGCGGAGACTTGATTGTTACCATTAATTGAATCCCTGCATGTTATTGTGTTGTTCTTCAGCGATTAGTCAATTTCTTTCTTTTTGAATCCGCAATTCAAATCTCTAGTATGTTGTATTTAAGATTAGCGTTGGACTTCCTTTGCTTTGTGCGATCCAATTGGGGATAGTGGATTTGAAGTGCACCATTAGCGCGTTTGGGGATTTGAGGCCTTTGATTCATCTGCTTTTGCCTCAATCTATTTTTGATAAAATGATTCATAATAATAAAAATGGTTGATTGGAATTCTTGCTTCTTTGCACACAAAATAAATGGATTAGTGTAAATAGGATTATTGTAATACTTTTACACTACTGCATGAAAGTATTATACCAATTTTCATTTTATTGTAGTATTTTTTACATTGAATGTATGAGATATTATACCGTTTTTATTTTGGTATAATATTTTATAACTATTTGTGTAAAATTGTATACCGATCTTATTTTGGTACAATAATTATACACTATTTGTATAAAAGAATTATCCTGGTTTTCATTGACTTTAATACTTTTACATGGTTTGTATGAAGTATTATATCAATTTTCATTTCGGAATAATATTATATCAATAGTATAAAAATATTATACCAATTTCGTTTTGGTATAACAATTTGAAATTTAAAAAAAGTTCATCAAAAAAAATATTGATTAGTGGAAAATGTACCATATAAATAGGAGTATTTCAGCTTGCAATCATATGTTTTTGGAGTCATATTACGGTTTTATGCGTGGTTTTTGGTTAATTTGCAGATTGCTACGCAGAAGCAGAAGGTTGCTGGAAATTGGCAGATTTACTGTGAATTTGGGACTGCAACAAGCTGGATTACCTGGCAGCAACTCATTCCATCATCTTGGAAGTCCAATAGGAGGAAAACAGCATTATAGGAGGCAAGAAGGACAAATAGAAGGATGTAATGTGTCTTTCTTCTTGGCCAAGAACTTACAACTTGTGGGACTTAATATTTTTGTATTATTTTGGAAGGCCATGTTGGCCACTTGCTTAGGATCTTCCTTATTATATAAGGACCTTCATTCTTCATTATAAAAGAATGTTGGCTAAGCTTCGGCTCACCCTTTGTTCTTACTTCTTCTTTTATGCAATACATTTACTTTCCTTTTCATGTTATTGTTAATTATTTTATTATGCATTTAGAGTAATTCCCAGCAACCTTCGCCAGAAACCTGGCAGAGTTAAGCTAGTGGTGTAGATACCTTCTTTATGCTAACTTTATCTTTTGTTGGATTGATTGTTATTTGTACTTAATTGATTCATAGGTTTTGGTCGGATCTATGTTGTGTGGAAGCAAAAAGCACCCGTCCGGAGAATTGCAACCATAGACCTAGTAACAATCACATAAATGTATGCTTGTAAGTGGATAACTCTCATAGTATATGTTTATGCTAAAGGTTTCTATTGATTTGTTAATGGAATTCTTACTTAAACTTAAACCATAAAGTGTAACTTGCAAGAGGAGGTTCCCGGGGTGAAACTTTATATCTAACTAGCATGGATGGTATCCGCACTTAGTACTTTTGTGTAAGATACTTTAGATCCAGGTACCTTAACAAGTTGGTATAAAGGAGGAGAAATATCACTAGTCCCGCTAGATTGCTGGCAAGGCTTGTGCATCATTACTGCATCTGCATCGTACCAACCTGCATTTTGTTTCCTTTATTTTACAACAACTTTTATATTTCATTTTTGTATTTACTTCTCTCACATCCCTTTTTTATTGTGAACCTCATACATACCGGTTTACATATTAATTTAACTACTTTCCATGCTCCTTGTGGGAATGACATTTGGTCTTGCCCTTTACTACTAATCACGATCTAGTGCACTTGCTAGGTCCATTGAGCATCAACACGCATGATTATCACAATAATGGTAGAAAAATTATAAAACGTTGCTTCGAAAATTCTTGAGATGGAACTACAAAGTCTATCTTTATTTCAAAATTGATGAGAAATAAAGCTAGACCTGATTTGGGTATCCACAAAGAGAAGAGGCGCGATAGGAGGGAAGAATTATACATGAAGCCAGGTTTTTAGCACTCTACTCCCGTTTAAGCTTTGATTATTTTGTAAATGGCCATTTAATTGAGTTTTAGTATTTTTTTTTTTCAACTGTCAAATAAAAGTCGAGTGCAAAAAACCTTGGTATGATTTTTGGTAACTTCGTGTGCCGGCTACCACAATGTATGAGCAAAGTAGTCGGCACTTTGCTCTATAGAATAAGGTGAGGCCCTATTTTTAAAATGGCAGTATTTTTGTCACTGGCCGTGCGACTTTATTTTTCTAGGCTACTTTGTGGCACTTAAATTATGGAAATTTATTTCATTTATTACATTTTTTATGTTCATTTAAATTTTTTAAATAAGAATTTATTTATTATTAATATATTTTATTTCAACTTTTCAATAATCTAAATAAAAACTTTTTGACTTTTCATCTATCCACATGACAGCCCTTCCCATACAACACTTTCTCTTTCTTTTAACTTGAATTTCAAAGTTTAAAACCGTCACATCTCTCAAACAGTTGATTATTTGGAGTCCATTTTTTAGGATATTGTGCTCGTCTTATTTTTATCTTTAAATGAAATCAATTTTGATATATTTTTGACAAAAATAAATAAGTTTCAAACATTGTATAACATGTTATACAGTGTATAATATGTTATATCATTTTATAACATTTTGTAAATAGCATGTTATATCATTATATATCATTTATTTTATCACTTGTATAGCATGTTATATAATGTTATATATTATTATATCAAGACATATCCTTAAATTAAGGTCTTGCAATCTAATATTTTTGAAATAATCATCACACAATCTTTCAATTCAGCCCTACAATTCAAATTCAAACTTCAAAATGGGATTGTAGCTTGGGCCAAGTTACATGCTTCTCCATATTGGGTTGGGTATTTAAAAGAGTCCACATTGATAACATAAAACAACAAAAGCTTCTTAATTAGAAGTAAAAATACATAAGTCCAAGTAAATCATGCGACGTGTACATTTTCAACCAAACAGAACAAACAAACCGAACCAACTGCGGCTAGACTGTCGTTTCTTCAAGCTCAAATGTGATTGGCCCCTGCGAATTTCGACACTATCACCATCGCTCTATGTCAACTAATTCTAAGCCCACCGTCGGCGACCATTTCGACCTCTCTGATTTCTCAAACAACCAGGACGAACCTATTGTCAACGACGTATTTTTTTACTCTGTTACCGCCAATTCTATCGACTCCTTCCCTGTCGCCACCGTTGACAGCTGCAATTTGTCTTCCTTATCCTCTGACATTGCCCCCAAAATATCACCGACGTCCATTTTCTCCGGTGACACTTGCGTTCCAGTAATTCAACTTTAAAATTTTCGCTAGTCAGCTTCCTCTCGACAAGGAGGAAAGACTCTTACCATCTAATATTATTATATGCGAATCTGGTGTCTCAAGACAGTGTACTTGTTAGTTGTCACCTCTCCAAATCAACAGCAACTGCCTCTATATATGTGTGCGTCGCCTCACCGGTCATCTACCTCTGTCTCCACCGTCAACTCACTGCTCCTCTACTTTCCTTGCCTTCTTGTTCGTCCGATTGTTGTTGCTATCTTCATCTTCCTCAAGGAATTGCCACGAAATTTCGACAGCAAGCTCTAAAGCAAGAAAAAAGAAAGCTTCGTTTCCTCTCTGCACAGCAGCGGTCCGATGGCCTTTTCTGGTGTTTGAGCCGTTGGATCATCGTGGAATTTTGTTAGGGGGTTCCTAACGTCCCTGTCCTTGTTTTGCACCGTTGGATCATCGAGACAACCAACAGTGTGGTAGTTTTCGACCAAGGCAGATTATTTCCCACCACCTCTTCGATGAAATGACCTAGAGGAAGAAACAGCACTGATGCTCCAACTTGTGCAAGAGTAAGGTGCTTTGATATCCATAGCCATGCCTTCCTGCGGTCGGCTGCCTTCCCTCCTACCCTTTTCCCAGCATCTTGATCGTTCGTCCGGCTACCATGATCACCAAATCGTTTTCACCATCACCATGCAGGCTCCAGATTTCATTCCAACTCCTGACCTCACAATAGTTCTCAAGCTGTTAGGGATCAGCCTTCTCCTCCAAAAATTTACTTTGAGAATATCCCTAACTCCTACAACTCAATGGATCTCAAGTATATTTTCTCAAAGTCTGGTATTCGGGGCGTGTTTATATCCCTCGTAAGCGAAACGTCCGGAACTTGAACTTTGGTTTCCTGTCGCTCACGAACTTTATGCCTTTGAAAGTGGTTATCATTCTTTTGAACAAAATTAAGATTGCTGGGGTGCAACTGAGGGCGTTTCCGGCTCGATATTCTCAGGTTTCTCCAAATCGGAATTCTGATTTCCATCAGTCTCCACCAGCATCTAAACCTGCAGTTTCCGCCAGGCGTGTTCCAAAAGTTTACAGAGACTCTTTTCGAGATGACAGGTCTTATACATCTGTCATAGCTTTGAAATTGTCTGCAAGGGACTTTACATTTAAGCAGCCGTCAACTGAGCAATTTGTCGAGATTGCACAATGGAAATCAAGGGCGTGTCTTGCTAAATTCCATTCGATTGATAAAGTTCCTTTTATTGGGGATATTATTAAGCGGCGTCAATATGTTGTTGATTTTGTGGCTTCCGCAGGTGGTCTTTTTGTGATCTTGGGTTTTTATTCGGAAGATGCTCTTCGAGGGTTCTTGGATCATGACTGACTTTCTCTTTCTAATGTTTTCTCAGAGGTGCGTAAATATCCATCTTTTTTCTCGTCGGGCGAGTATTTGGTGTATTTGGATTTGATCGGGATTCCCCCTGAGCTGATTTGTGAATCCTTTGTTCATACTCTTGCATCCCGTTTTGGCAAATTGGTTTACATTGACTTCAACTTTGCTCGGCTGGAGCGTGTCGACGTGGTCTCCAATTGGTTTCAGCCCCCAATGACGTCAAAAGCAAAAACATAATGATTTCTGTTGGAGATAAAAGTGTTGTGATCCGATCCAATTTGACGCAAGCGGTAAATTATTCTCAAGAATTGAGGGATTTGGCTATCCTGTATCACTCCTTATCAGCTCACAGCAAGGGCAGTTTGGCCCCCATTGGCCGTCCGTCTACTGTTCTTGAGAAATCTTCTCAGTCTCGGCCCTCTCTTGTTCATAGGGGTTCTCCGCAAGTTTCTTCTTCTGGTGCTAATAATCTTTCCGTGGATTCTCCATTATTGAATATCCAAGAGAGGAGTCATTCTTTGGAGTCATTTTCCAATGTCAATCATGAAGCAGAGCTAACTTTTGCTACTGGGCTACGCATTGGTTTATTTAATGAAGAGAATAAGCAGCAAATTGTGTCGGCGGTGCGCCGAATGGACTCACGTTAATTGGCTGCCCCTTCCTTTCAGGTTGTATCTATGCATCCATGTTATCTTTTATTAGTTGGAATTGTAGGGGGGTTTGAGAAACAATCTTGAACAATCTTTTGTTAAAAATTGTTGTTGTCAACATCGTTTGCAATTTTTTGTTCTTTATGAGACGAAGATGCAGAATGTTTCTGATAATATTATTAAGAGATTCTGGGGTAATAATGATTTTTCATTTTCCTTTGTTCCGGCTTCTGATTCGTCGGGTGGTTTATTAATTTCTTGGAATTCTTCTTCCATTCAGGGTTATTTGGTTTCCTCTGAGATAGGTGGTTAGTGGTGTGATTTGATTGGGGGTCTTGTTCCTTCTATGTTCTTGCAGTCTATGGTTATACAGATTGCACTTTGCACTCTCAACTTTGGCTTGATCTTTTGCCCATTATCCAGAGCTATGAACGTATCATTGTTTGTGGTGATTTCAATGACACATTAGCAGCGGAGAAGCGCTCAAGTGGTCGGTTTTTGTCTTCTATGGTTGGTTTTCAGCATCTTGTTTCTAGGAGTGAGCTTATTGATCTTCCTCTGCATGGTCGTCAATATACTTGGGCCAATTCTCGTGTTTATTTGCGAATTGACCGGATTTTGGTTTCTTGTTCTATTTCTGATGATTAGCCGTCCATGGTGGTCTCTACTCTGGATTCGACTTTGTCGGATCATTTACCCTTATTATTCAAGTCCTCTTTGCCTCAAGAAAAAAGCCTCATTCCTTTCCGCTCATTGAATTGTTAGTGGGATCACCCGAATTTTGAAGACTTCTTACGAGCTAAATGGGCTGAAATTTCTTCATCTAATTCCGAGCTTGAAATTAACTACAAGTTGCGTCTTTTGAGATCTTTTATTCGCAATTGGCATAAGTTGAATTTTGGCAGCTTGGAAAGAGAGTTAAAGGAGCTTGAGGAGTCGATTTTATCCATTACTTTGGATGAAAATCTGAGGCCTCTTGATGAGGGGCAGCTGGCCGATCTTTGTTCTAAAAGGGAGCTTTTTCAGTCCAAGCGGCGACACCTCGAATCGATCCTCCATCAGCAATCCCGGTTGAAGTGGACTTTATTGGATGATGATAACACTACCTTTTTCCACAGAGTGGAATCTTCTCATTTTCGTCACAACATGATCACTCATCTTCAAGACGGAGAGCTCGAGATTACTGACATGGAGGATGTTCGGACCCGGATTTGGTCCTTCTATGCAAACTTATTCAGCCCCATTCGTTCGGTTCCCTTCTCTCTGGAAAACCTTGATTTTCTGCAGGTTTCTTTGATTAATAATGCCTTTTTGACTACCCCTTTTCTTGAGGCTGAAGTTTGAGATGCAGTTAAAGCTTGTGGCAATAATAAAGCCCCGGGTCCGGATGGTTTCAATTTCTTCTTCTACAAGAAATTTTGGGAGCTCATGAAGTTTGATATGATGCGTCTTTTGCAACGCTTTTACTCTCATCAGACCCTTCTGGATTCCATCAAAACCTTCTATACGGTTCTTATTCCCAAAGTCCTGGGCTCCTCTCAGATAAGTAACTTTAGACCCATCTCCTTGATCCATGGCATTTATAAAATTGTTGCCAAGTTACTTTCTAGGCATCTCCAAGCTATCCTTCCATATGGTATATCCAACAACCAATTTGCATTCATCAAAGGTTGGAATATTCATGAATGTTCTTTCATTGCTTCAAAAGTGGTTCATGAGCTGTTTAGTAGCTGTCGACCTTGTCTTTGCTTGAAACTTGATTTTCATAAGGCTTTCGATAGTGTCTCATGGCATTACATTGATATGGTGTTGGGTCGTATGAGTTTTAATCAAGTCTGGATTTCTTGGTTATCTAACTGCAGGAAAGGCTCCACTTCTTCGATTTTGGTTAATGGTTGTCCTACAGATCAAATTGCCATTCATAAGGGAGTCAAGCAAGGTGACCCTATATCTCCGTTTATTTTTGTCCTAGCGGTAGAGTGGCTGAAGCAAATTTTTGCGGCTGCTATTAGGGAGGGTATCATTCCAGGTTTCAAGCTTGGAGATTCCCCTGATCTCTCTTTGCTTTAGTTCGCTGATGATACTCTTTCCTTTTTACCGGCTGATGTGTCTGTTTTACCTTCTTATGTGAGACTTTTACATTGTTTTGAGCTCCTTTCGGGTTTGCGTATCAATTTCCATAAGAGCTCCTTTTGGGAATTCGAGCAGATGATTCCTTAATTCAATCAGCTGCTTCTTTGTTTGGATGCTGTATTGAATCCTTTCCCATTAGCTATCTTGGTTCTCCCTTATGTTGTTCTATGCAGTCCATTTTAGTTTGGGATCCTCTTTTGTCTCAGTTCCAAATTGAAACTGGCTTCTTGGAAGGGTCGTTCGTTGTCTTATGCTGGTAGATTGGTCTTGGTTAAATCAGTTTTATCTTCTCTTTCAGTTTATCAGTTGTCTCTTTCTCATATGCCTGCTTCTGTCCAGCACTCGTTAGTTTCTCTTATGAGGAATTTTTTGTGGAGGGGCTGCCATGCTTCCAAGGGTTTATATAAAGTTAGCTGGAGCACAATCTCTCTGCCCAAGGATTATGGTGGTTTATCTATCACGGATTTGGGTGTGGTGAATTCTAGTTTGCTTCTCAAATGGGTGTGGTGAATTCGGAAATGTGAGCGGGATTCTTTATGGTTCCAAATTTGTGTTCGGCGTCACGGTTTTTCTTCTTGGTTTGACTTGCTTTCTGCGGATTCCAGGAGATTGTCTCATGTATGGAGAGGTATTATAAATTGTTGTGTTAGCAAGGAGAACGTCTGGGATCTATTTTGGAATTCAATCTCTGTTCAAGTCGGTAATGGTGAATCGGCTTTATTTTGGCATGACAACTGGACTGCAAATATTCCATTGAGCTCCCTTTTTCTTGATTTGTATGCGCTTTCCAACAGGAAATCTTCCTCTGTTTTTTCGGCCTGCACTTGGTTATTTGGTGATTCTGCTTTCCATAGACCTTTCTGGAAGCGTAACTTAAGAATTTCAAGCAAAAATCGTGTTGTGGAGTTGACGAATTGGATTATTGAGGCTTGCCCTTCCCTGTTTCTTCAGGCTGGATCTTCAGTTTCTGACGCCAGGGTGAGATGCTTGTTCCAGACGCTACCAGACTCTTTTCGGTGGACTTTGTCTTTAGACCTCTCTTATTATGTAGCTTCTTTTGGAGTGGCTTTTGTCAAGTTGTCCCTGCCTGTTAGCAGACCTCTTGGCTTCTCCATGCTTTGGCAGTCAGGGGTCTCTTTGGAAGTAAAATTCTTTGGCTGGTTACTTCTTCATTCTCGTTTACCGACGAGGGCTATCTTGTTCCAGCGGCATGTCCCTTTGGTTTCTGATGCTTCTCGTCCTTTCTGTCCTGCGGAGGAATCTATGGAGCACGCTTTCTTATTCAGTAGAAGAAGTACGAATATTTGGGATCGCTTTCATTCCTGGCTTGGTGTTCAGAGTGTATTGCCTGGTTCTATCATTGGTTTCTTGGAGTTATGGTTTTCTCATTCTAATGGTGGTCTGGCTAGGGATTTTGCAATTTCTCTTTGGTTTTTAGTCATGTGACATCTCTGGACGGCGCACAACAAATTCATTTTCGATAGCACTATGAGCTCTGAGGATATCTTTTATTCTAGTATTTATTTATGCTGGTTTCTTTTCCGTTGTAAGAAAACTGATTTGTCTGGTGGTGTTTGATTTGTTTTTGACACCACGGCCTTTGCTTTGTTCGAACTCTTTGTAAGCGTGCTTCTTGATTAATATAAAAAGGGGAAGGGTGTTTTGTAGGTAAACGGAGAAACAATTCGGGACTCCGTCCCGAAATTTTTACCCTCCCTTTCTTTTTTATGCTGGAAGAACACGTCGTTTCTCCAGGAGTTTTTCAAAAAAAAAAAAATAATACTCACCTTAAACTTGTAAATTATATCACTAGTTTATTACTCTCTTCGCTATGTTTGACAAGCTACTTAAGTAAATTTCCGTAATCCCATTTCTTGCTCTACGATTCAGAGAAAAGTCCAAAATTCATAGCAATCATTTAAATAGCATGAATACAAATGGTTATTAGTTGCTCTTAATCTACTTCGTACCAATATATAAACATCTACCAATTATTATTTTTGGTGTAATATAGTTGGAGTCTCAATAACGGTTGAAACAAAAAACTCTATTTTGTTTGTCAATTATAGGCCATCATCTTCAATACTTGATTTCTTTGTATAATTGTTTATCATCTAAGTTAACTTAGTGTATGTTCTCTTATGATACTGATTTCTTTTGGCAGGTTATGTACAAATCAAGCAAAGAGAATCGTGTTTTTGCTATAATGTGGTTAAAAAATCGTTGTTTTCCTATTTTACACCTTACTATGCTAGCTTTTTTTACTCTATTAATAGAAAAGGACAATTTTGCTAAATATTCAAAATTTTAGGTATGCTTTTGGAAAGAAAAAATTTCAAGGATGTAAAATCAAAACTTCAGGATATGTTTATGAAGTTCATATGAAAAAATTGGATAAAAAAGGCGTAAGAAGCATTTTAAAAAGATCAAATGCATATTTGACATTTTAAAGTTGGTACTTTTCTTTCAAATGTCACCATAAAGTTACAAACGCTAAAGCAAATTCCTTGAAGTAAGAAAAATGTACACATAGAGGAGACAAAAGCTTATATAAAAAAAATAGAAATAAAGGAGACAAAAACGTATACCTCAACATCTTATTGCCATGTGTTACAATTTGAATGAAAAGACAAAAATAAAAACGTTGACATTCTTGAAAATTTAAACCAATAAAAATGTAACACGTAACATTGAGATGGCTAAAGTGAGTGTTTTCGCTAACTTCAGAAACCATGTGAGCATTTGAAAAAAAAGGAAAATTATAGGGAATACAAAATTTATTATCATTGTTTTTAATTTTACAGGGAACAACTATTTTTTTGTCCTTATACAGGAACTTTTTTGCTTTTACAAGATTTTCTCCCTCATCCTCCTCTTCATCTCCCTTTTTACATTCTCGTTAGAATCAATGGCTTGCTCGCCGGCGCAGTTCCTCCTCCCTCCACCCGTGGTCATTAAGCCTAACCCACTGTCTTGATTTCGTCGTCGTTCATCTCACCGCTGTTCTGTAGCGACCCGAAAATGGGCTATGCAAATACATCATGAGCATGTTGATAAAGTGTTGATTTGGCATGCATTTGATGTGTTTTAATTAGTGTAAGAATGATGTATGAAGTTTAGAGGTCAAAGGGAATGAATTCGGGTGTG
>CAOJBJ010466106.1:0-17576 GCA_948291685.1 Euphorbia celastroides | reverse complement strand
CCAGATAAATATGTGTATATGGTCAATTACAATGAGTTTGTGATGTATTAAGCTTTTAAAAGGTAGTCCATTCATGCTAAGCCTATGAATAAACTAATTTTAGTTTTTTTTTTCCAAATACATTATTTTCTCCTTGAACCTAACACAAAAGGTTGGATATTACCCAAACTTTTGAAAGTTCCAACTCCTCTTCGAAATTTTCAAAAGAGTATTATTTTATACTCATTATGTTTTAGTTATTGATTGCAAATGAAAACAAAAAAATGAAATGTTTGAAAAATAAAACTAACCAGTATCTAACAAGTTGCTTTAATTCGAGTAGGTAAACTTGTGCATTTTTTACGAGTTTAAGAGGCTAGTTGGAACTTTTGAAAATTTCAGGTGTCATTTATCATTTTAATTACAAGTTTAGGGAATATCGATGCATTTAGCTTATTCTTCTTTAAAAAAAAATATGCACAAGTACGCTTACAGTAAGATATGAATAAAATCACCCACCCTCGCTCAAATGTGGCTCAAACTGAAAATGCTGAAAAAACAAAACTTCAGTATTAACAATTAAGGTATTCGTCACATAACGAAACATTGTTGGTTGTTACAATATAATAAGATCTTTTAAACTGTCCTTTTTTGACCCCTTTAAAGAAAGTCGAATGATCTTGCTATTTACTTTTATGCGCTTACCTGCCCGTTGATAATAATTTTCCCTATAAGTTACATTTGATTGGGAAATTAAGGGTGAAAAGAAACACATATGAAGATTAAACTTATAGATAATAAAAGAAAATGTATCTGCAGGAAAAGGGAAAGAGAAAGTCCCTACCACATGTGAATAGAGGATTTGGGAGAAGAAAGGCTCAAAGTTAGAGAGGAACGGACTCTCATCTCACGCATTACCCCAAAATACACACAAAATCTCACCATACTCATTCTGTGGACCAACCTTACCTCTCCCTCACATATATTAGGTCATTTCCAGAATTCTATATCTAAATCCGTACCAGTCGTTGTTCCAGAATTTTGATATTGGATTATTACAATACTCTTAAAAGCCATGAAATATCTTAATGTTAAAAACGAATTGAGCCCATTTAAGCCCTATTAATTTTTATCTCATTTTTTATTCAAGCCACTTTTTCTTCACCTGGAAGGATACTAGTGGAATCAAACTGCATTGAAATTTAATTAAAAGATATTGACTAAAACCTAATGAAAAGTTATTGAAAATAAAACTTGTGCGAAACTAATCAACATTTGTTGAACTTTAAATTTATTTGAAATTTCTTGAATTTTATTGAAACTTAATAAAACGGAATTGGACTGCACTTAACTGATATGAATGGAAAATAAGTTGAAAAGAACAAGACATTGGTTCAATGTAGTTTAGATTCATTAAATTTTTTATGAAGTTTCATTCAATTTAATTAATTTCAATAAATTTTAAATATGTTTAAGTTTCCATAAATTTCATGCAGGTTTTAGTTTCAATGGTTTTTACTAACTCAAAATAAATTTCAATCAATAAATTTTTAAAATAAGTTTAATCAAAATAATTTTTTTAAGAACTTGTAGTTTACTAACTCCAATGGCTATGGAACTAATATCGGTTTTCTGATAATTTGTTTATTTTTAGCCAAACAACATAAATGTTTAACATATGAGTTAGAGTCTCGCTACAAGTCCCAATTAGAAGTTTATTTGAATTTTTATTCTATTAAAAATCTATTAAAATTATAGTAGACATATGTTAGAAATTTATTTGAACTTTTAATTTATTATAATTCTATTAGGCATATATGTCGGAGTTTTATTTAGATTTTCAATCTATTAGATATATTATACATCTAATAAATTTTTTTAAGTCATAATCTATTTAGAATTCCGAAATTTTCACTCTCCCTTTTCTTTTTCCTGCCGGTGGAACACATTGTTCCTCCATGAGTTTTTCAAAAAAAAATTGCTAGTTTATGTCTTTAATTAAAAACGGCAACTCGGGTGGGGAGGAATAAAGATTTTTTTTAAATGTTAATGTAAGTTCATTATGAAGCAATTTTAAAAAAAAAAATTAAAAATGGCTATATCCATTAAGAAAATATTGGTGAGAGCATACTAAAAAAATGAGAGAAAGGCATTTGAAATCACCCTAAAATATATATGATTTAGCTTTTTATGGTTTAGCTTTTACTTCAGTCATTTTTATATGTTTATTAGTTTTCCAATAGATTGAAACTATGTTTAACCCATTGACAGTCCGTTTATTAATTAGAAAAGATTAATTAATGATTAAGTTATATTTTTTTTTTAAACTAAGAAAAACGATTGATGATTAAATTATATAAAGTGACAATTAAAAAAAATGATATTTTAATATAAAGTTTAAATATTAAATTAGTCATCTTAATAATGTGATAATTTTAACTGATTTTGATTAAAATGCGAAATGGATAAACAAAATTGCAGGAAGTAACAATATAGGGAAACACAAAAGACTGAATGGAGGTGAAATCACTCTAAAATGTATAGGTGTAATGCATCGAGATTTTTTTGAAGTTGTCTTAGCCCCTTGCTCTTCTAAACTTTCAAAAGTTCCTCTCTTTTCCCTGAACTTGTTTATAAAAGTCTCTTACCCCCCTTAAACTTGTCTAAAAAGTGCTTTAAATCCAGAAATTTCATATGTCAACTTATGGTTGGATGGAAAAATTGAAATTTTTGAAAAGTCAAGCCAATTAGAAGTCGACATGTGACGTTTAGAGGGCAAAGTGGTGCATTTTTGTAAGTTGAAGGGGACTAATAGATACACTTTTAAGAGTTCAAGAGAACGAGAAGAACTTTTGAAAGTTTAAAGAAACGAAGGACTACCGGGGACTATATCAAATTGAAATCAAATTATATCAATCATCACATACAACTGCAAATATACAGATATATGCTAATCGACAGACTTAAGTATATACAAATTTCTAATATATAAAAACTATGACTTAACAACACTTTCATGTATCATCTTAATACTTATTATCAACGTGTATCAGCTAATCTTCTATCAAATACCCTCATTTCTAATTATTCAAAAAAAAAATACTATCATTTCTAATTCAATCCATTTTTACGACTATTCATCTAAGCATTTTCACTTTTATCTTATTTGACTATCCATCTAAATATTTTCACTTTTATCTTACTTATCCTCAAAATGTTACACTTTAGGCAGCCGACGATGGACTAACACTTCAACAAAATTTTATTTTACTTGTCATTCTATCAATTGTTTTTTTGTCATACGATATTTGAATAGACCTTCATTTATCCTATACTTTAGATAGAAAGCGCTCTGAACAACCAAATTAATTTATCTTTAGAAATTTATTTATATAATAATTTTCGACCCAAGCTGCAAAATGGGCATTTGGTCTAGTGGTATGATTCTCGTTTAGGGTGCGAGATCCCGAGTTCAATTTTCGGAATGCCCCTTTTTTCTTATTTCAATAATGTTCAATCATGTGTGCCTTATCCTCTCATCCAGAAGCTAAAAATTATACTTTTTTTAGAAAAATTATAAGATACAAATACGTAAAATAGACTTTCTGAATATCTAAAATGAGTTTTTCAATTTCCCAGAATTGGAAATATACGATTCTAAACTCTTTGTGCAACTTTTCTACACTTTAAAAACATGTACCAATATATAGATAGCTATGCTATGTGCATTTTTTCAACTCTATAGATTGTATAACCCAACCCTTTCCTTACTCTTTCGACCCGATTCCTTCTTCCATCTCCAAATCATCAACCTCCAATGGTGTTTCTCCGAGCTGTAACTCGTCTTGAGCATTCGTACTCTCTTCTGAAACCACCTCTTGCCCATTAGCATCATCTTCTTCACTTAGAGTTTGATCGATTTCGACACTAATGTTTACCGGCCCTTGAGGGATCCCGAAAAGTGTAGTGAAAATCTGTCTATGGCACTCATCACAGAAGTAGATATAAGTGAAATGGCCCTCGTAGGGGAGCTTATGCACTGCAGCCCCTGGTAAAATCCGGTGCACAAAATCCGTCATCGCCGGCGGTACAACTTTATCTTCCATCCCCTGCAAAGCATTGCCAGTAAGAAGTTCAGTAACTGTTTCGGTTCGATGAAAGTGTAGTTAAACCAGAGAATATGCATTTGAACAACTTACTTGCCATATGTGAATTGGACCAAGAAAGCCGGTGTACTCGTCTTCGGATCCAATGAGCAATGATTTGAGCCAGTTGAAGATGCCTTTTCCAGTCTGTTTCTTCTCCAATTTGATGTCATTGAGGCTGAATCCCCAGTTTGAAACTTGCATAACTGCTTCCTCGATGAACGGTTTTGCATTGCCCTGCCTAATGGACTCTTCTACATCTCTTTGCCAGAATTCTTCATGGATCGGGTCCTCAACTAGAGCTTTATCCTACAGAACAAAAACGAAACATCACAACATTGCTCAGATAAGGCTATGTTCTTGTCAGTTTAGTTTAGTCCATTTCAGTTCAGTACTTATTCAATAAGTTTCAGATAAGTTTCAGTTCAATTATGTGCTGCTGCTAGCCATTTAGTTAAAAAGAATAGAAGCAAAATTGGCTAACATTGTTAACAAATTACTCACTCGTTTCCCTAGTGACAATGCGAGCCAAATGTCGATCGGTTCATGCCTTCCAGAGAGAAAACTCCTGCGGTAGAAGTACGAAAGAAATCTCGGAAACCTTCGAGCTAAAAAGTACATAAATTTCCTTTTCCTAGTCCACTGCTCCCAAATTCGACGCCTTTCATCCCTGGTCATTAGAGAATCATATGGATTGACCAGAGGAGCAAACATGGCAGCACCTGCAAGCAAAACCATAGCAAATCAACCAACCATAAGTTGACCATGACATTCATTGGGGCAAACTGGTTCACTTTCTGAAAGTTAAGAGCTACCCGAACAATATCAAAGTTCAAGGGAAGTAGAACTTTTAGGACAAGTGTGGTTAGCTATTAATGCATTAAGCCTAAGAAAATTAATCAAATTTCACAAGAATGCACGACACATTTAACTAGATTCTACACTAAAACGAAAAAAAGATGCCATTGTGGTTGCTTATGACCAGTGACAAAAATTGCAATTTTACCTGCAATTCTATCAGGGATGTATCTAAGAGCGGCCCAAGCATGGAGGCTGCCACTAGAATATCCCATCACCCAGAACTTGTCCTTGACACCTACAGCATTTACAAGGAACAACATGTCCAATGCCGATGTCTCGAGATTCCTGTTAGGGTGAGGATCACTTTCCCCAAAACCGGGCAGATCATATGTCAGCAAGTATATCCCAAACTCTTCCAGGAGTGAAGCTTTAAGCCCCGGAAGCCCTGAAAGAAATCCAAAATGAGTCCTTTTTCTGATAAGTTTCATGCGACAAGGTGAAGATGCTAAAGAGAGATCTCGATTCCTACCTGAGAGGCGAGAGGAGAGAAAAGCATGAGGGGCTATGATTGCAAATCTGGCTCTCGAGACCGGGACGCCTTGTTCCTTGTATGATATGTGTCTACCATCTGGAAGTTGTATACGGTTGGCGCTAGGGGGAGGTATAAACACCTTCTTAACTAAGGTTGCTGAGGCGTCTCGTTCGGTACTTACATTCAGGACTGCAGAGAATTGAACTGTGTCAGCATGGTTTGAACAGCCATGTTGCTTGAACAAAACCGAGAAAGCTATTCAGACAATCAAACAACACAGACAAAAGCTAAAGAACACATCATGTTTCATGCATTGACTGCTAATGAATATCTTTGACCGAAAAAACACAGCCCTTATCAGCTTTACAGATGCCATTCAGTGTTAATCAATTAGCGACGAATAATCCGTCCAATGTTCGAGAGATTCGCATAACTTGTAGCACATATTCAAGAACTGTAACCCCAATTCAGAATAACCAACTAAACAAAATGTAGCTGCAAATACCAGGTTGATAATCTGATAAGCTCAAATGAAGCTCTGTAAATAGTTAATTATGATCAATTGAAACACTATCAAAACAAATCCCTCTCCTCAATGTACTACTAATCTATGAAGGCAAAATCTACAAACAGACCAAAACAGTGTATGCCAATGAAGTTAGAAAGCACAAATTCATAAAACTATTCCACAGCATTCAACTACAGTTAGCCCAACTGGTGCCAAAAAAGGAAAGTCCACTACAATTCCTCACAGTAAAAACAACACAAACCAAAAAGGGGGAGCAATTTTACCTGCAAAAGCAAGAACAGACACTAAGCAAATGACAGACCAAGCATGAACAGGATCCTTATCCTCAGGCAAATATTGATTAAACCCCTTCAATTTCCCACAGATCATATCAAACCCATAACCAACTTTTCCCCCAATATAAGAACCCCTCCCAAAGTTTCTCCCAACAAAAGAATCCTCTCTCCCTAGGCTCTGAACCGCAATATCTCTGCACCCTTTAGCGAATTGCACACTCAATTCAGCCGCCCCCTTGGTAAATTCTCTAATTTGATCCTGAAAACTCATGTGAGGGTTCACAATTCCAGGTGGAACAGCACTAGAGTATCTTGTTTCTGCAAATGCAGGATACCCATCTTGATCTGCATCCATCAATTGCTTCAAAAAGCTCAAACCCTTTTGCCAAAATCTCACCTTTTCCACCAAAACGAGCAAAATGGGTAGTCAAGAAGTTGAGGGGAGTGAAGTCAAGAAGTTATCATTGGTAAAATGGGAGGAATTCAATGGAGAGGAAAAGTAGTTGAGAGAGTAAAAGGGAAGTTTGATTAAGTAAAGGGGAATTTTGGGATCTGGGGAAAGGATAGAAAGGTTTGACAAGAAAAGTGGTAGTGAATGTGATTTTTGGTGTAGTGAAAGTGGCTGAAAATGGTAAAGTTGGGAACTTTATGGGGCAAATTGTAATTTTGGGGGAGGTGGCAGGCGGAGACGGGGTTGCGGAGCGGCGGTGGCAGTTAGGTCGGCGTGCGAAATGGGCAAATGGAACTGACAAGTATAAGTAGGGATCAGAGGTTGTCGGTTCGTTTCACTAAAGAAACCGACTTTTTTGATCCCAAGTTTAAATTGTAGTAGAAAATTGGAAATGGATCATTTTGCACTGAATTTGATATGCTTCACTCAATAAAAATTTATTACCTAAGTTTAGGAGAATATGGAATAATAGTGTTAATCTCATCCCATAAAAACAGAAATTGATGAAGAGTTTTATAGGTAAACTTTTGATTAAAAATAATTCAATCTAAATACATGGAAAATTTATTTTAATAAATATTTGACTCATTCTCATTTTCAAGCTGTATTAAATTTGAGAACTATCCATTTTCAAGCATTGATAAACTGAATAATTAGAAACATAAAATAAAGAAAGTAGGAAACTATAATTATGGGCTATGGCAAATAAGAGGTATGGAAGGATATATTGAAATGACGATGCGAATTTTTAATTGAAGTTTCTTATAAAATTTGGACACTTTATATAATCTTCGCCATGAAAAATTGACTTTGTTTTAAATTTGACTGTCTATTGTAAAACATGTTCAAAAGAGTCATGTAGTGTGCTTTTCAATTAATAAGGGGGTATTTTTTCAAAATTATTGATAAGTGCGTGTATGTGTGTTTAGTTCACATATGTTGTTATTAAATAACAAAAAGTTGGACCCGGTTAGTTCAATTTGTATAACCACGTATCCAAAAGCTTTTTCGATTTTATGTGTTATGTTATACGAACACTACTGGATAATATTAGAAAAGGTGGAGAATGTTTTAATTTTAACGGTTAAAACTAAACTATTTTTTTGAAAACTTTCAAGTTCAAGTTACACACTTGATTGAGGTAAAAATTTTCTAGTATTCATTCAGAGCCCAATGGCCCCTTTTTTTGAAAAAAATAGTAAAAAGAAGAAGTTGTGCTTGGAACCAAACAAAACCAGTTACTTATTACAAAATAAATAATACAAGTAGTAAAATATAGTGTAGTGGATCAGAATTAACAGAATCAGATCTGGTTTGGCTTACACGTATTTTTTATACTTGTTCTTTTTAACTCGTATTACATTCTCTTTTATTTGATGGAATAAAAGAATCATGTTTTATTTTTATTTTTTAATTAAAATGGCAAATGTCACATTATAATTGCTTGTAATTTTTAAATTTACTTAGATGGTAGAGAGTGACACACTCTCCATGATGAAAGTGGGGGAGTTTGATTTAGAAGGTTAAGAGAAGCACTTTTACTAAGTTCAAGGGTTATTTGACTCTTTTTAAAGTTGAGGGGGTCACAAAGTTTGTTATGTCAAGTTCGGGAAAAAATTATTTATTCGGCCTTTGCAATTTCAAAAGTCAGCAAATAGAAGTTTTTCAAAAATAGATTGAGTCTTAAAAGGGGTAAACACTTTCAACCGAAGTTCTGCAAATTAGTCAATAAAAATACAACACAAATTCATGTAAAATTGTAAATTATTTTAACTAAAAGATAATAATAAATGTTAACAAATCATAACGAAATAAATAAATAATTTCCGAAAATTTTATCAAATCTTGACCTATATTATGCTTTAAATAATATACTAAATTTATGAAGGTTGAATTGATTAAAATAAAAAAAAAATTTATAATCCTTTTTTTCAAACAATTATTGAATATTTTATAAAGTGCATTTGAGTTGCTTCTTCTAATAAGATAGAAATAAATAAACACAAAATTAGAGACAAGCAAGATACGAAACAGTAGGTGAAGTCGGATAATTCAGGCCTATAATTATAATAAAAAACAATAAGCACACGTATTACGGGTACAACGTACATTATTAAGCCACGTGCTACCCAGGAATTAGGGCATTATTGAGCACAAAATTCCAATAAAACATTTGAAATTTGGTAAATTTCCAGCTACCACCTTTTGCATTTTAGTCACACGTGTTCAGCTGCAGTCATTATAAACAATTGGGTAAGTTTAAAAACATTATTTGTGTTTTATGGAGTCTGTCAAATAAATGCTTTTTTTTAATTTCAGAATATTAATAAACAAATATATTTTAATATTAAATTATGTTATAAAATGAAGTAATTATATTCGTTTTCGTTTAAAATTTTTCAGTTTAGCAAACAAAAATATAATGAACATTAATGCAAAATTTTAATTTTTTTTTAAAAAGTGCCAACATTTTTTTTAACTAAAGTATAATAAACGTAAAAAAAATTATAAAAAAATAATTTCAGTAATTTTCTCAAATATTGATATCTAGTCAATAAATAATATAATTAGATTATAAGAATGTTAAATTAATTAAAATAAATTTTGTAACATCGATTTTTCATATAAGTAATATTTTTTGTTAATTTTTTACAAAAATTTTAAAATCACAAACCCCTTATTATAAAAAAAAATTAAGACAGAACCCATTTTGTTTCTGAGTCAAAATACATAAATGTTTTTGAAATTTTACCTAAACATTCTATTGAAACCTTTACTATCAAAAGAATTTAGTTCATTTCATTTCTCAAAAAATAATCAATTACATCGAGTTCTCTTAAAATGGAGGTTTCAAAATCCTATTTTTCACTTTTGAAGCTTACTTATCCATCTCCAAAATCCAACACTCAATAGTATAGACCATACTACTATGAAGAAAAACGACAATAAAGCTATGACTCAAGGATATATGAACTCAATTACGATACAAAAAATTCTCCATGGTGCTTAATGTTTGATTATCTTGCACTTACTATTCTAATCTTATCGACTTAGAGTTAATCACCTGAAAAGCAACCGACCGGGGGAATCAAAACAACCAACACATATTCTTCAAAACCAAAAGCAATCCAAATATCGTCATCATCAACCTTTCAAAACAAATCGATTGAAGAGCCCAAATTGGATCTCTGCAAATGTCAATTCATGCTTTTGCATGTTAAAGTATACGGCTTATTGATCAACACAGTCAGCTGAAGGAAGGTTCAATCCCTATTCTGCAGCTAATTCAGAAAAAAAAAAAAGAGAAACAACAATGACAGTTCTCAAAAATTCTTTCCAACCTGTTGTTGAAAGATTAATAGCCCCAGTAATCATTGCGGATTTCATCATCGAACTTCTTCTTTAGCTCAGGGTGTTTCTCGAAGTATTCGTCTGCTGTCATGGTACTGAACTTTTTCTGCAATGAAGCCAAAACAAAAATTTGAGCAGGAAATTCTCAATATTTTGAAACAAGAGATAAGTCAATAAGGAGTTATAAGAAGGGTATATGAACTTTTTCTGCAATGAAGCCAAAACAAAAATTTGAGCAGGACATTCTCAATATTTTGAAACAAGAGATAAGTCAATAAGGAGTTATAAGAAGGGTATATCAGTGACCTTCAGCTCTTGGACTTCTGCAATCTCCTTTTCTAGTCTTTCAGATTCCTTAAGAGACTTTTCCTCTGCTTCTTTCAGTTCTACCATCTGCGGTCCAGATTGTCAACTTGAAGATTAGTAAGCACAAAACCAATCCCATCAATTGAACATTAAAATCTGCAATTAGAAATTTTTGAACACTTTTACAGAAAAATATACGTAACAATTTAAGTAAAAACAATTCTGTAACTCACCAGAGCCTCAAACTTTGGTTTATATTCAGGAGTGACAGTATCCTCAAACTTGGGAATTTCAACATCTGCACAAAAACGATAAAATTCAAGCAACAGTAATCATCAAGCATGAAACCATAGAGCACCAAATGCATCCTGATCAACATATCTGACACCAAACTCTCTAATGCTTATGCAACTCAGAATTCAGTATAATGAACATTCCTGGGGATGCAAATAGAAATGAGACGTCTTTATCAGTGAGCTTAACTCAATTATAGAAGCTTCAAATGTCTCAGAAATTAAAAAAAAACAGCGAAAATTCATTATCAACTCTAGCATCAAACGAAATTCCATTCTAGAATAAAAGAAGTTCATCCGATAAAATGAACTACAAAAATACTTTATTTGACAAGAAAATAAAAGAAAAGCACTCTCAACCAGCAAGGAACCCAGCCCTCGGAGACCTCCATGTAAAAAATTGTCTTTCCAGATAAATGGGGAGTAACCTTATAAAACACATACTTTCATATGCTCCCTTGTATATGTCAACCAAGTAGAGAAGAATAACCAGAAGAAAACTTCATCCAAGTACGCAAGTAGAGAAGAATAACCATATAAAATACATACTGTCATATGCTTCCTTGTACATGTCAACCAAGCCAGAGCCAATATTCTTTCTATAATAATCCCAGTCTATGGGTTCAGGTTCCTGCACAATGTAGAAGAAAAAAAATTCAACATGTGAATCAATTTGTAATCTAAGGAGACGATCCACAGCTTCTTTTGCAAGTGCGCAAGCAGGGCACATAACCTAAAGCTAGACTAAGGGATAGCAATGAACTGTCTCAAACAAGAAAGGGCATACATTGCTTGCATTAATCCACACACTTCCTCCTTATTTATAAGAATATATGTGGTCCAAGAAATTGTGTTGCAATGTGATGACACATAATGATAAGGAAACAATGTTATCGACTTGCCTGCTGCACATAATAAAAGTGTTTGAATTTTTCAAGAATTACTCTGACTGTTTATCTGGCTAATCACATTCAAGGCCACAATGAAGTTTCCTCATAAATATCAATCAGCAAACCCTAACTGAACACATGCACAAATATTCGCATAAGGAATCGATATAACAACCGAAAGGAAGGGCGTATTGCACTATACAGTATAATCAGAACATATCCTAAAACCCGGTGGATTATGGTTTCTAGAACCATCAGATTTCAGAACAATACATAAAGCAAATTAGCAGACCAAAAGACTTTTCAATTCAGCTGAACCCATCACAAAATTAATCTGTTCACCTAGTCCTGACTGACTGGTTCCAATAGCAAGCAATAGAAGGAATTACCAAAAACCGAAGCCTTCTACATTTGCAAACAAAAGCAACATTAATAAAAAAGATGCTATCCATACAAACATGGAGCTCGAGCCTAATAGTAATCTCAGTCAAATTTACAATGGTAAGCAATCAGATCTAAGAAGAAAACAACAAATTTAAAATCTCTAGAAAAGCCAAATTGCGCAATCGAGATCCAGAAACCCTAGCTAAGAGAACAAAAATACGCGGCATTCAGCTACGAATCGATAAGACAGTCAAATCGAGATAGAGAAAGAAGACCTGGCTGAACTTGGTCTGAAGCTGGGAGTTGACGTCGTCGAAGGAGCGGCGAAGGGAGTTGAACTCCTTGCGAGCCTCGTCGGAGACGATGAGCTTCGCCATGCCATCCCAGTCAATGTTCTTTGACGCCTTGAAGGCGATATCGGTGACCTTCTTCACTGTTCCACTCATCGTTTTCCTTCCTCTTCGTTGATCTTCGGCAATGAACAAATAGAGCTCCCAAACGAAAGCAAAACGCCGATTTTAGGGGTGCGCAACAATGCTCTTGTGTTTCGACAACACAGCGCAGACCAAACGACATGCCGTTTCGAAGTACAGCATCCATTGCTTAAACGACTCGTTTTATTCAGAAAGATGCTCATTTCTCTACAATTCAAAACAGCATCTTGCGATCCCGTTAAACTTTCAAATGTTTCTTTCATCTCATGAACTTGTGAAAATGTATCTATACTACATGTTGATTTTTAGTTAGTTTAATTTTTCAAAATTTTCAATATTTTTTTATTCAACTATAAGTTAATATGTGGACTTTTAAACTTGTAAGACACTCTTTTGACAAATTTATAAAGATATAGGTAAGTTCAGAAAGTTATTATAGACATGTTCAAGAGTTCAGATATATTAAACTTCAAAATACTGATTTAATTCACCTAGCCCGAGAGTAACAATAAAAATAGAAGCTTTAATGCATGTGAACTTCAACAAGTCTAGACAGTAATTTATTCAAAAAGAGAATGAAAAATCACTAGACGGTGCAATTTATAAACACTAGATATAATCACAAGACTCAAATTCATTGTAGGCAGTATCATCAAATTAAATTTATCCTCTCCTCGAAGGTATGTACACCAAAAAAATGTTGCAAAAAGACTGGAGGGAGAAAACATTCAGTATGGTATGGTTTCATCTACAAATGTTAGAACAAATAATAATCATCATCGGAATCATAGTCGAATTCACCCTCGATTCCCTCATCGAAATCTTCATCTTCCTCTCGGTCACTCCATATATTCTCCTCATCCCAAAGTGGACATGAACATGTTGACTTTTTGTCCTTCCACTCTGCTCCACAGTTATAGCAAAACTCAAATCCACATCTGCACAAACACACAATGCAAAATACAGCAAGAAAGACAAAACATTAGACAATTTCATATTGTGTATAGCAAACAGCACTAAGCTTCACATTATGTAATGTCACAGAAAATAAAACACCAACAACAGGGCAGCGCCAAACATTTATCTAATTTCCTAAAAGCTAAATACATCATTTGTCCCTTGGCATAAAAAGCGGGATGCTACCCTGAACTATCAAAATTTCCAATTAGCCGCTAAACTGAGAAAAAGTAAAATCAGTTTACTCCTTCACTGCCAAATGTCATATTCTGAGTGAAGAAAAAAAAATCTAAAAATGGAATCTTTGAAAAGTCAAACCAATCAAAAGCTGATAATGGCATTGATGGGGCAAATTGATGCATTTTTGCCAAGTTCAAGGAGCTAGTTGGAACTTTTGAAAGTTTAGGACTTTTCTATTTGGCCTTTACTAATCATGTAAAGTCAGAACATTGAGATGTAAGAACACAAAAGTATCCACGTGGTTGTTTTCCTCCTCGAAGTTTTTACAAATTAGCTTTACACTAACATTACAAGATCAAATTAGAAAGATTGATGTGGTACCTGCAAGTCATGTGATAGCATCCTTCAGCAAGTTCAATCATATAGTTGCATTTCACACACTGGCGCCATAGATTCCTATTAGCAAGCGACTTCAACTTCAAATCTTCAACAGGAGGGTTAGGATGCAACCTTTTGTAAACAGCACAAGTCATGCTCCCGTGCCACGGGACCTTGCAATCAATGCAGAAAAGTCCCTGACATACCATGCAAACTCGAGCGCCCATATTCTTATAGTCAATATTTGTTCTTTTCACAGATTCAGAAACGTCGTGTTTCGACATTAAAGCAGAGCAACGAGGGTATGGGCAATAAACTTTTTCTGAAGCGGGAATAGAAGCCTCTTTAATCTTTTGGTGCATCTTATCTACTAATTTGGGTGTCAAAAACTGCTTAGAACTCTCAATATCAAGCTCAGATTTGCATCCTTCATGAGGGCATTTAGGGACAATTCCATGAAGAAGTTTTACTTCCACATGTTGTTTCATACATGAGAAGCAGTAACGATGCCCACATCCATCAACTGCAAATATGCGGTCAACATTAGTGTCCTCCAAGCAGATAAAACAAGTCTCATTGAGAATTTTCTGGCCATTTGATTCTGCAGGTTTTGTGATCTGAGAAACTATTGCATCTCTTGCAAACTTGAATGCAAATTTTATGTCATTGCGTGCCTCAAGAGTGTGATTGCAATATGTGAATTTTCTTTGAAGAACAGCCACCTGATTTATTAACATGGCAACCTTTCGCTGCTTAGCTGGCCATCTACCAGTAACCTGCATTGAAATACACATTTCAGAGAATTGAAAGTTAACAATGAAAAACAGAAGGAACGTACACTAGAAGATCTTGGCACAAGTTCTCTAAGGGGAATCCATGAAATTGACAATATGCGTGTTTTACAACTTTAAAAGCAAAAGAAAAATCAATTGGGAAATAAAAGCTAGGATGAACATTGTAAACTCAGTCCAATTCAAGGGCAGGGCAAGGGCAAGCAGTTTTGAAAAATCAATACTGCAGACATCATATTAGGTGTGCAGTACTTGCATTTGATTCTACTCTAATCAGAGTAAAATTCCAGTACAATAGGATAACAGCCAAGTTGATTTTAGACAGTAAAGATCCAAACCAATTTTTTGCAACTTAAAAGACTTCACTAAACCATTAGATGGTGGCTTTGAAATTTGTACCACTTGGCAGTGTTACATTCCAAACCCTAAACGAACACCTTACGCAAGAACAATATCCTAACTTCAAATCACAATAAAGTAGAGCACTTCAAGAACATTTCTTAATATAAAGATAAAATAACTCTAGTGCGATGCACATGGAACCAGGGAAAATGTATTCAAGTGTTACATAATTACTCAATACTACAGCACATACTTTCACTACTAACACCAGAACCAAAATCAAATGACAGTATGGCATAGTCACAACAGTACATCATCTCTACAAACCAAAATCAATCACATTCCAGGAGCATAAGAAGAAAAAACATGATTTAACATAAATTACAAGACTTACGAATTGATAAATCGGTTTGTAATCACAGTAAACTGTGATTCTCTTAAGCTCCAACGCAAGAGCAGCATTAAGCCCTTCAATCAAGGCCTTAGCCTCTGCCGCCATCCTGCTCAGTCCATTGTCAATCAACGGCTTACTCACTTCAAACACCAAATTACCTTCGGAGTCACAGATTGCTACCCCAATCCCGGCCAATATTGCCTTCTGGCCCCTGAAAATCTCCTCACTAGCCAAACCCTTAAAATACAACCTAAAAACACTCGAATTCCCCTCGACATCTTTCGAGGACCCCTCGCCGTAGGGTTTCTGGAAATTATCCCCCCATTGGCGCCAATCGCGATCAGGAATCGTCGAAATCTCCCGCGCGACTCTTTGATCGTGAATTCGACGATCCAGATCCTCCTTCATTCTCCGCATCTCGATTTCAGACTGTTTCCGATCATTGAGCTCCTGTTGGAGCCTGTCGATTTCTTCAGATTGAAGTGAGGGAAAGGAGACTCTGTGATCAGGGATCGCAGAGGCCGCCGGAGAAGAAACCGGAGGCGGCGCTGACGAAGAGGATGGGAGGGCAGCGACGGAGTCGTTGATGGCTTCTTGGAGTTGCAGCTCGAAAGCCAAGTCAAAGTCTGATTCGAGAGACTGCGCCGCCGCGAGTTCACGGCGCTGCTCGGAAACGATACAGAAGAAATCATCGTCGTCGGCCGGCGGACGAGAGGCGGTTGCCTCGGTGGTTGTAGACATTACTACCGGCGGAATTGGTTGAGGTTTCGCCGGAAATTGGGAAGGAGAGCCGAAAAAGAGCGAAAAGAAACTGACAGCCAATGGTATTGGTGGAGTTTTCTTCTAGAAGGCGATCGGACATTGGGCCTTGAAATTGTGGCCCATATATTGGCCCAACTTTAATAATTAGGACTCCACCTTTTTTGGGCCTTAGGCCTCATAGTCAAATCGGCTATAGTACGAATTAGTCATTTCTAATAAAATTAAATTAACAAAATAGATTTAGAAGTAGGGCTGTAAATGAACTGAACAGTTCAAGCTCGGATCGGTGTTCGGCTCGATAAAAGCTCGGCTTGGCTCGATTCATTAAATAAATAAACAGTTCATGAACATTTTTTAAGCTCAATTTGTAAATGAACATGAACATGAACAAATCAAAGCTCTGCTCGAAAGCTCGTGAACAAACTCGATAAAAGCTCGTAAAATAAAAATAGATTAAAAACTAAAAATTAAACCTTAACAAGCAATGTTTGAACATAGAATATCTACTATAACATAAAAACATAACTTGCCAGCAAGTGTGAAATACAGACAAACCCATTTTCACTGATTAATTTAGATGCCCATTGATTTTTAGGGTTAATTAAACCATAATCCACCTTCTTTTATTCTACTAAGTAGTTTTTGTTTGTTGTCATTATTTTAAGTTTCAATAAGAATTAAAAATCCACAAGAAATAAGAATCGTCCTTTAGAAAGTTGGTGGAATCACGGGAGAAGATAGGTCAATTGGAATTGGGGGAACAAAAATCTATGTCTATTGGAAAACAAAAAGAAAACGGTGAGGGACAAACGATAAGTAATGCTGATAGTTGCGTAGAAGCCTAAGGATATTGTCGTTGAAGACTGATTGAGTCAAAGCAAAGGAGAGTTGAGGTGGTTCCAGCATGGCAAAACTTAACGGTATGTTTAGTAAAGGGACCATTGAGGGAATTCAGGGACGGCGGGAGGGGGGGGCCGGCGGGAGCAGTTGTCCCCCCCCAAACTCCGGCGAGTTCAGAATATTCGGAAATTTGTCCCCCCCAAAAATCTTGTAAGTTCCGAATTTTGTCCCCCCCGAAAGCTGGCCGGAAATTGCAGTTCAAGGCGTGGAGTTGAGTTGGAGAAGAAGGACGTTCGGGCTCGGGCCGGAGTCACTGGTGCCGTCGGTCGCGGTCGCCGGATGAAATGAAAGTTTCCGGAGTCTGTGTTTCAGTGTTTGCTTTGCCTTTTTGGAGAAGAAGATGGGCTGAAAACGACGTCGTTTTTTTTAATTCCACTTATAAAAAATGACGTCGTTTTTCAGCCCTCAACTAACAAATCAAATAAATTCAGCAGCTCCTTTTCTACCCCAAGGCAGCAGCTCCTTTTTCTTTCTGCCCGACGCAATTCAAGTTCAACCCGCC
>CAOJBJ010466030.1:0-15276 GCA_948291685.1 Euphorbia celastroides | reverse complement strand
AGTCAATATGTTGAAGGTGAAGTTATTGGAGATAAAATCAACTCTACAGTTGCAGATAACGATGTCCACAAAGAAATAACTCCAGATAGCTCACTCAAAGACTTGAATGCTTTGTGTGAAAATGGAAACCCAGAAAAGGTGATCAGATATTGTGAATGGATCCTTCCATCTTTCTATTTGATTACATGTTTAATACGCCCCTAAGTTTATATGACTTGTACGTTTGCTTTGCAGGATGAAGAAGCAATTCAGAAGTTGCAGAAACAAACAGGCGATCATACAACGGAAATAGTGAAGAGCAAGCCCCAGAAGTGAGCGGGACAGCTGTAATTGGGGCAACATTTCTCTTTCTTCACTTGAGGTTAGCTCTAACACAAGGCTGCCTGAGTTTTTGGGGCCGGTATTTTGTGGAGTTTGTGTCATTAGTCCAACTATGTGTACATTGCAGGAAAAATGGAAGAGAGAAGTCAGGTGAAGTGGGCAAGAAATCCAATGGAGTAAGAAGCATCAACGGTAGGAATATATTGTCAGAAAAGGAGCAAAAGGCTCGAAAAGCAGATGGAGTATATCCAGCTGAAAAGCTTAAGCTTTGAGACACTGAAGATGGTGAATGCAAATACATCTAAAGACAAATGCATCAATAAATCTCTCTAACTTGTCCCAAAAATCTTGCTGCCCCCTCAATTTTAAAAGTGACCTTAAAGGTCCATCAACTTTTAAAAAGTGCATCCCATAGCTCCTTCAATGTCATGTGGCGACTTTTGATTGGTTTATTTTTTAGGGACCTACAAGGTCACTTTGAAAGTTGAAGGAGCTATGAGGTGCACTTTTCAAAAGTTGAGGGACCTACGAGATCATTCATTGAAAGTACTTATTGGATCACTTTGAAAATTGAGAGAGCCAGCAGGTTCTTTTGAGACAAGTTGGGGGACCTAACAATGCATCCAGCCTGCATCTAAATCCAATGCTATTTAAGATGAGAAACTATATGGCACAATGCGTATATATATTCAAGTTGAGTTGCCGCTCTGGTGAAGAATTATGATGTAATTTATAATGAATTGATGGCATTGCATATCATGTTATAATATCGCGTCACCTGGGGCGCCTGCTTTTAATTTTATTTTTTGATAATCTGTAGGCGAGCATATATTAAAAGTTGCAGTGATGTAGAATGATATATATAGAAATAGTGATATTAGATTTTAGCTTATAATGTGGTGCCCTTTTTCCATGTGCAAGGTGTAGCTTTATGCAGAATAAAGTTTAAATATGGAATGACAAGTGGATCCCAGATAATGAAAATCCTTGGGCATTTACCATTTTTCTTTTTAATTGTAAGTTATGAATCACCTTTTTATTCATATGAAATATATTAAAATTTATATTTAAAGAATAGAGATTGTTTCAACCTAATAGATGGAGTTACACTTTGGACACCAATACATAATTTTCTCCTTTTAATCATCTAGGGATATCTTTCTAATTTTGAGCGGTTGTGGACTCTTTTAAGTCCCAAGTTTAAATCACATTTAGAATCTGGATTGTAGATTTTTCTTTACATTTAATACAACTTCATACGAAACAAACTTTTTGAAAAAAAAGTAGAAAAAGACACGATCGAGTTCATTGATAATAATGAAGAATTTTAACAAGTAATGATGTAGGGGAAGCACACGTACAAAGTTCAATTTTCATAGTTGATCACATTGGGTTGGAACAAATGACAAAGTTTCCTGTTGAAGATCATAAACAACCAACATATTCTGCTGCTGAACATTCCCAAATATCGACATTCCACTCGAACTAGCCATTGCCAAACAAGCCACTCCCACGCTTTCATCCGATATTATATAATTCTCCGCCGGCAACTCCAAGTCCGCCCCCTCAAAGTGCATTACCAGCTTCGGCACCTCTATTTCACTCGAATCCGTCGGTAATTTGAAGCATAAGTCAAGCCCCGTGGACCCCGAATTATCCACCTTAAGACCCATTTGTGACTTAAACTCCTTCTTCACCAAATCAAAAGCACTTGATTCTAGGTAAGTTATCGTTGTCCCGGAGTCTATAATAAGCCCACCGCTCCCATCATCTTGGAGCTCAAAGGTTGACTTCTTAATTGGCAACTGAGTTCCACCGACGGAAATACCGACGAGGGAAAGATAATAAAATGACGGTTGTGACGGATTCCGTAACAAAGGGGTAGTCTTGATTGCACCACTAGAAGACGTGCCTTTTAAGCTTGCCAATGAACCAATCATCATTGTACTTGTTTTAGTATCATCAATTGAAGTCAAACAATATGAGAATTTCGATTCTTTCAACTGTGAAACCAACGACAAGGGCCCTCCCCCTAGCCCTACCAGGCCTGAGCCCTGGTTGAACCCGCCTCCTTCGTTATCCTCCCCACACCCGAACCCTATACCCGGTATAGAAACCTTCCCAAAAGTGAACGTCTCGGTTGCTAAAACCCCTTGAGTCGATGAATAATCGCCATAGGTGTACAAATACTCACACCCGTTACTGCAGGACGACTGGGGCAATGCCTTGCATAAGGGGCTAGAGCATGGCAATGAGGAGAAAGAAGAGGACTTTTTCGGGTCAAAAATGGGGGTGGGTTGGTTGTAACATTGAGAGCAAGGCTTGCATTGGGTCCATATGAGATCACTGCCAGTGTCCATGATTGCAGGGTAGGTCTGAGAGGGGGTGCCAATGGCTAACTTCATCAAGAACTCACCGTTTCCTGGGAGAACCGAGGTGTCAATGTCGCCTGAAGTTGCTAGGGATACCCCATAGAGCCTTTGTAATCTATGGGAGGAACGTTTCATTCCGTGTTGGATTCTCTCGAATTTTGTTAAGTTTTTATTGGAGTCTACATGTTGGAGGGTAACTCGGATTCCGGGTTTTAGAGTTCCCCTAGATGTTGAGATTGCAGGAGAAGTGAAGAATGAGAGTGTTGATAAGAGTACTAGAAATGGAATGGTCCAATTGAGATTGGGATACGAGGAAGCCATTGTAGAGAAAATTGAAGAAATGGTTAAAGTATTGGATTAAGGGATATTGAAGAAATGGAAATGGAAAAGGAAAAGGAGTATAAGGGAGAAGAGTGAAAAGGACGGGTTGGGGTTTCGTTTGAAGTGGAAACTAAGACAAATCCTACTTGAGCGGAAGTTGAGATATCATTGAATGTATTAGGCATTGTTGTTTTTGTGGGTACGAAACTTCACATTGTTCCTTTAACTTTTATCATTTGTTTAATTTTTTGTTCTTTTTTAGGTTTGAAAAGCATGTCATACACATCACAATTAATTAAATATTTTAGTATGAATTTTGCTTCTGAATAATGTAAACTGGATTGGAATGGATAAAGACATTATACAATAAAACAAATGCATCTGTTGTTATTTGTTTAATCAACATTCATGTGCCATTAACAATGGATATAGTTAGTTTAGAGAAAATTTTAAAGGGTCTATGTGTTAGTATATATTGGAGTTTATTTAATGTATAGAATTATTTATAATATATATTTTTTGAAAATTGGTTTTTTTTTAAGGAGATTGAGTATCGAACTTGTTGGTCCCTTTGGAACAAACAGTCTGGGTCAGAGGGGGGTGAATGAACCTTTTTCGTGGAATGTGACTGGCAATGAAATTTTTCTTCGGGTTCCGGACTCTGGTTGATTCCGGATGCAAACAGTTGTAATGAACTTAATGATAAACAATTGCACACACAATTTTTATCCTGGTTCGGCTCCTGCCTACTCCAGTCCCCAAATTTCTTGCTGAGCTTTAATTCACTAGTTGATTTCTTTAAAGGCAGAAATCAAGCCGTTTACAAGTTGTTACCGAAAAACCCCCTTTTCGGAAGTAGGATATACCACTAAATCCCCCGATCTAGCTGAGTCCTCTCAAGGGATATACCACTCCTAATCTCCCCAGATCTAGAAGCTAAGTCTCACTCTTCAATCCCCTGATTGAAAAGATTTACAATTCTCTTTTTCAAAAGAGTTTTTCCTAAGAACAGATTTATCTAAGTTTATTCTCTCTCGTGTGATTTGAATGCCGATTGCTTGTGAAGTTGTTTTGCTCTCGAAAGCTTGTTAAGAATCAGCAGCTTCTTCTGTCTTCAAAGTCTTCTATTTATAGGTTAAGCAATAAATGCGACTGTTGGTGAAGTTTAAATCTTGATCGTCGAAGAAGCTAAGTCTAGGCACATCCGGACCGTTCCCTTAACCGTTAGAGACAATTTAATGCACGTTTGAAGTAGGGAAATGTGTGTCAGTAGGATTTCATAGGTTCTTCAGTTGTTCTGATTGTCTAATGAACATCCTTGTACTTGGTTAATCGGCAGTGTAGTCCACGCGCTTCGCTATTGGCTGGAGAGTGACTTTATGTCACTGTCAGGTTGTTGTTTTTTTCTTCTAGTGCTTCTCTCTTCATTAAATGCTCCGACAGTTGGTGAGGCGCATTCAATGCTTCTTGGACACTGTGGTTGATCTTCTTAAGCACGCTAGGACATTTCAAATTTGTTTGTGACCCGATCCAACTTAGTCCATGTGGCTTCCGGATTTCCTTCTTTAGCTGTCTTCCGGAACTTCCTGATCCGGACCTTTTCTTCGCACTTGATCTCTTGAGCTCTGTTGCGCTTCTTTGACTTCGGATTTTGTTTATCTTCAAACTTTCTTCAAAGTGGGTCGAATCTTTGACTTGGCGGATCTTCTAGCTTTGACGAGCGACTTCCAACAAAACTCAAAACTTATCACATCCATATATTGGAAGGTATAACACTCATTTAATATTTATGAAATCGAGTCTTAATATCTCATGTTAGATATAGTCTGCTGAGTTTTATATATATGTAAAATGAATTTAATTGAATTTCCTAAGACTAGCTGGAACTTGTAAAATTGTGAACTTGGAAGTGAGAGCAAGAATTGTGATGTTTCTTGTAGTGTAAAAATAAATGATGAAACATAATTAAAGGGAAAATGAGTAGTTTGAGTTTCATTTTGTGTCCTCTTGAGTAGCTATGGCAGTGGACTATGTGTACATTCTAATTATTAGTTCGCCGATGATTATAATGTATGTATAGGTTGGTGAGCTAGCTTGTTCATGATTAGGTGTGGATGGAACTCATATATATTTTGTTGGATCATATGGTTCTATTGAATTAGGTGTACCTTAATTCCCCTTTCAATTTTCTATGTCAAATCACTTATTTATGTCTTTCAATTAATTGTTTCATTAGGTTTTAAAGACTATATCATATGCTACAAGCACCCAAATAACTTTGTATCCAAGAATGTCTCAAATAATAAACATATAAAGCCAAAAGGCCTATGAAAGCTTTGCTTAACCTAAATGAATTCGACGTACTACACAGGACCTAAACCGATGGCAGACCGAGAAAATTCTATCAAGAGGGCACACTTAAATAAGCCAATTTGTGAATGTGGACTAAATACTACAGCATATTAGTGTGTTTGCCAATGAAAAAGAGAAAAGTGAAGTTTGAGTCATGCTCTCTTCACCTTCAATTTAGTTCATTTTTGTTTAATTTAATTCATTAAGGTGCATTAATTTTAATTGAAAAAGTAATGTAAATTAATTAAGTTTAGCTCAGTTTAGTTCAACTCAGTTCATGTCTATTAAATTCAGTTTAGTTCAGTACAATTCAGTTTAGTTCAATTTAGGTTTTAAAATTTGAAAAAAACATGAAACTCAATCAAACCCCAATGTAATTCATAAAATATACACGTGGATCTAGCCTATTCAAATTTTTATTTGTCTCACATATATTTTTACCTATTTGGCGCATGACCAATTTATATTTAGTACACTTCACATTTATATAGCAATGCAAAGAAATATGAGTTTTGAATGCAAAATTTCGAGTATGAAAATTGCACTACAAATTGATACTTAATATGTTTTTAAGTTGCCCTATAAAATTAAATACACCAAAAGGACATTTCGGCACTACCACAAAAACCAAACAGATATCAACTTATTATGTAATATTTGTTCGCTCTCAGAATGAATACCTAACAAGTGCATTAGAGTCTTGTTGTAATGAGGGTGAGTACAAGTGTCGTATTCCCACAGGGAGAAATTGTTGACAAGTTCGAGTTAATTACTAAAGAACTAGTGGTGTGATTTTATCTAACTAACAGGGTTTGTTTGATGATTAAAATAAATTGCATAAATTAAATAAATAACAAACAGAAAATAAGATATTGAGACAGGCATAGGGACAACCTTCTGGTTACTGCATTGGTTACTACATTCATCATGTGACAATCATATGGTGAAATTGATTCAGCCCTCCTATTCAAATTCTCTTTGCTTCCCTTAGACCTAGCAAAGCTTCAAGTTAAATACACAAATGTCCCCTAGATCTCATTGCATACTTAGCTCGACATTAAGCAAGGAGTTCTACCGAAATAGATGCTGACATAGTTCACAATCTTTCCTAGATCTCATGCAAACTAAGGGTCAATGTGGAGTTTCATTCTATCTAGTCCCCCCTAGGTCTCAAGACAGAACTATCATTCAAACACGATAAAAATCCTTCCATCCTATTTCATCTCCCCCAGGTCTCCGAAACAGAACTTAGTGTGAAGATAACCAGAGTTTGGGCTTGCACACATTAACCAACAACTCACCAATAAACCATAGATTAACACAGACAACCAATACAGCAACCTCAAAGGCTGCCACCTGCTAGGAATCTGCTCACACTTCATGACTGAAACATAAGTAGATGCCATAAATACGAACATGGTCTTCCTCCTTGATGGAGAAGAAGACAACAGAAAGTTAATACAAAACACGAGACATGAAGAATGTCTAACTTCCTCTGTAAGAGAGTTTAATAAATTGTTCTCCCTCTTGCCAAAATATCTAGAAAATAAAAATATTAAAATGCTAGGTCCACAATCAGTGAGAGACATGGCCTCATAAAGTTCAAGCATTAACATATCTAATCTAGTACAAAAAGTACTAAGAAGCTGCCGAAGTCAGATTCCCACTCCCCTTTCTGCAGTCGTCATATCGCTCCCATCTCCTCTCTGCACGCTCAATTCGCTGCCGCCACGTGTACCCGCCTTTTTGCTTCACTTTTGGCTTCAAACAGAAGCTTTTCCATGATTCTAAGCAGCAACCTTTCTTTTCTCATTTTTCTGCAATTTGCTAACATATTGCCAATACAAACTTGATTTTTGCACAAATAATTACACATAAAATGCCCTATAAATGACTACAATTTTGCATTTATCATAATTCCCCCACACTTAAACGATGCTTGTCCTCAAGCATACCATGCAATCAAGGAAATTTGGCCGCACAAAGCAACAGGAGTAACTTAATAATCCTGGAATAAACACATTTGAATGAAAACATCCTTAAACCTCAAAATGAACATATTTCAAACATGACAACTCTTCTTTCTAAACATACAAGCAAGACCAAGGAACTAAAACTTCTTACTTCATTTGAATAGCACACCATAAATTGCCCTTACCAAGGTCACTCAAACTTAGTGTTTAGGCTAGTTTTCAGAGAATTCACTCTTCAGCTAATTCATGCAATTGGGACCATAGGCTTAGTCCTCGGTTAAATCTCCACCATATAAGAGAAAGATGCACTATCAAGAAAGCAAGTAAAGGGTTGGCTGGGTTGGGGGTTTGACAGAAAGGACATTTAGTGTAAAGAGTTCTATAAGACAAATATTGGAGTTTTGATTCAATTAATGTTCTTCAACCATTATAGCGATTGGTTGGACTAACAGATTTCCTTAAGGCAGTGTCAACATTCTTTCTAAGTTCAGCTCTATTCTTTTTGTGTTCTTCATTTTATTCAGCAGTTCTGCCTGCAGGTCTTTAAGGAGATCTTTCAATTCAGTACTTCAGTTTTGTTCTTTGTTAACTTGATCTAATCCTCTTTAAGCTTTCCACATTGGTTGATTCTTTGTTCCTTGTTTACTCCATTTAAAATTTTTAAGCACAGTCTTATAATTCTGAGGACTCTTGGGTGTTTTAGGGAATCAAAGTGAAGGTTTGGTTATAGGGGTGATGAAGAAATGGTCAGGCTCAAAAGGGGTGATGATGGCGGGAGAAGCAGAACAAAATGAACCATAATAGAAATGGAAATTTGATATTGGTGAATTTTTTTGGATCACATACAAAACCCTTTAGTTTTTTGAAAACTAACAAAACCCAATTAGTTTTTAGAAACTAACAAAACCCAAGATGAATTCCAAAAGCAAATTATCCAAATTCTATTTCATTTCATTGATAATCATCCCTTTACAACTTAGTTTCCTCCTTTAAATTAGAAGGAAAACTAATGTTACATGAATATAATACTAAAAGTAAAGAAGAGTTACAAAACTAAGAGAGTTACAAACTAATTAAGTGTAATTAAAAAAAAATAAAACTGAAACATAAATCTACTTTAAAGTGACATTATTAAAATTAAACTCCTTCAGAGATGATCTTGCCCATGGAGATGGAGATGACGCTTCAACAAACTACATGTGGAACGATGTCTAGGGCATGTCCAAGTCAAGCCTAGAAGTCATCAAAATAAAAGGCAGCGACTTCATGAAGATCATCTTGTGCCAACACTAGGGCAAATTTTGAACCATGAGAAGTTATCCCCTATCCTAGTCTTGGTAGTAGCATGTATCACACCATATAAAAAAAAGTGCTAACTTGAAAACCTAGAAATAGGCTGGTTAGCAGCACAAGTTGATCATTGGGATGTATACCATTTCTCTTGTTCCGAGTTTATAGTCATTTGCAATACGTCATGCATGCTAAAGTGTTAAATGTATGTTATAATGTTGCGTGAAACTGTCTTGGTAAACTTTAAGTATACAAAGTAAGATGGTAGCACTCGGCTCTTACATCATTCCTCCACACTCACTACAAGATGTCCATTCCAAAAAAAAAGAAAAAAAATAAAGAGCCCGATGGGTGACAAAATTGTGAGGAGCACCCATGCAAAAATTAGGGCATAAAAAACCAGAGAGTGAGAGTGCGCGATGGGGGACAAAATGGTGAGGAGCACCCATGCAAAAATTATAGCATAAAAAAATAGAGAGTGGAATAGCCCGATGGGTGACAAAATGGTGAGGAGCACCCATGTAAAAATTAGGTCATATAAAAAACAGAGAGAGAGGGAGTGGTGGGTGGTAAAACCGCGAGGGCCATCCATGCAGAACGTTTTCTGAGGTGAAAACCCGAAAGGGCCCGTCGGCAAAAATCAAGATCGACTCACAGTTCCTTATGAATCCCAAGTTCCCGACCAAGACTCTAAACACAGTTTGAAGAATCGTGAAGCTCGTTATGAAGTCAACCTTATATGAACACTAGTCATTAATTAGTTTGAATTCTTTAGAGGCATCCCACACCAATCGTACTCATAGTTACACCTAAGGAAAGCACTGAAATTGCTAATGGTGTCTACATTTTCCAGGTCATCTAAGTAAGGGATGTGTCGACTCCCGCTAAGCTAATAGCCTTGGGATTTCCTGCACCCTTATCAAAGAAAACATTGATATCAAAGGAGCAAGCCTACAATAACAATCAACGCCTATCCGCCTGCGCACACACACGTGCATTCATACCTAACATACATGCATTGTACAAATATATGTTTTGAGTTTTGCAGGTACTCACTTTGATCATGATCACCTCTCACGTCATTTCCACCGAAGCTTTAAAATCTCCAGGTAGCGACTTTCTCCAAAGCATAAAGATCTCCAGGTATCGACAGATCTCCAGGTAGCAACTCTAGGTAGCGACTTTCACCAAAGCTCCAAGAATTTACTAGAAGGTTGTCGACATCTGCATTGGGAGTATAACATTCCATCAAGAATTTACTGGAAGGCTGTCAACATCTGCATCGGGATCTATCAAGAATTTACTGGAAGGCTATCGACATCTACATTGGGAGTAGAACATTCCACCAAGAATTTACTGGAAGGCTGTCAACATTTGCATCGGGAGTAGAACATTCCAACCAAGAATTTACTAGAAGGCTGTCGACATCTGCATCGGGAGTAGAGCATTCCAACCAAATTTCACTGGAAGGCTGTCAACATTTGTATCGGGAATAGAACATTCGAACCAAGAATTTACTGGAAGGCTGTCGACATCTGCATCGGGAGTAAAACATTCCAACCAAGAATTTACCGAAAGGCTGTCGTCATCTGCATCGGGAGTAGAACATTCCAACCAAATTTCACTTGAAGGTTGTTGACATCTGCATCAGGAGTAGAACATTCCAACCAAATTTCACTGGAAGGCTGTTGACATCTGCATTAAGAGTAAAGCATTCAAACCAAATTCTACAAGAAGGCTGTTGACATTTGCATCAAGAGTTGAACATTCCACCATTTCCCACTAGAAGGCTGTTGACATTCGCATCAAAAGTAGAACATTTCGACCTAACATTTCAACTACAGCTTCTACTAACTTACACTTTTTCAACTTCTGCTTTCGCTAACTTCTTCTATTACTAAATTCTGCCCTTTCTAACTTTTAGTAACTTCTATTTTCACTAACTTTGCTCTTACTAAATTCTGCTCTTTCTAACTTTTACTAACTTCTGTTCTTACTTAATTCTACCCTTTCTAATTTTACTAACTTCCGCTTTTGATAACCACATCAAAAGGGGATTTTCCTCTCAAAATTTTACTAGTTTCCACATTTTCTAACCTAATTTTTACTAATTCGTTTTTGACAACCGCATCAAAAGTAGATCATTTAACCTAATTTTACTAACCCGCTATTGAAAACTGCATCAAAAGTGGATTATCTTATTCTTACTTCATTAACTCTCCCCGCAATGATCAATTCTCTGAAACCTCAAAAGAAGAATTTTTTGACAACAAGGCTTGAATGCGCCTACACAACTGCTAGGCTTGAATGCGCTTACCCAACCGCAGGCTTGAATGCGCTTACCCAACCAGGCTTGAATGCGCCTACCCAACCACAGGAACAACTCAAGGCTTAGAATTTATTCGTGATCAAAGGGGTAAAGGAATTGTTTCCAAAATCTCGTCGATCAAGGAATAAATCCTCATACATAGGTTGTCCTCTCGATCCGCTCAAGGACCAGGTATGACTTCTTTTTCCCTACTCATGGCTGCTTACCATCCTGTACTGCAGACCGTAAAATTCGATTTACGAACTTTGCACACGAGGGGCAACTGTGAGAATCGGATTTTTATCCTGTTTCTATGATGAACCGATATTCAATATCGACTTCCTTGTATCCAATTTCGTTTGATTGTAGGGTTGAAAAAGCAAAGTTGAAGCTCAAAACGCATGAAATGCAAAAGAATCAAGAACCGAACGGTCCTAAGAGAGCAAATCTCTCGAACCTCGCCAATCTTATCTGAATCTTCAAAAATATCACATTTCGTTGATTTGAATCCCTTAGGTTGATTTTTGGTCCCCCGAATGTCGAAAAGGATCAAAATGCAAAAACTGCCGAAAACCGAACTGCCCCAAGAGAGAGAAAATCACTTGAACTTAACCAACACCACTTTTCATTTCCAAATACCCAAATTTATCTTGTCTCGTGATTTTATGACCATTCAAATTGGTTTGAAGCCATTCGGATGTCAAAAGAGCCAAAATTGCCAAATTGTGGAACCGTGAGAGCCCCGAAAGCCTGAATCATTTCTCACTCACCCCAAAGCCAAAAACCACATCCAAACCATCAAACATACTCTATTACATCCCAATTTTTCATTCAATACATATTTGGGTGAAATCGGACTCAAAACAGACCCCGAAAACACCCCTGAATAGCCCCCGAAGAGGTTGAGGGGAGGTAGTCGTGACCAGCTAGTCGTGATGGTCACGACTACCACGGCTAGTCATTGTGGTAACGAATACCTCACCCAGAATGGCTTGATTTTCAAGTCACCGACTTAACTCTTTCCTGTTTAGTTTCTCACACATTTTGCTTTGATTTTAAACAACCTTAACCCTTCCTAACACCTATAAATACCCCCCTAACTCTCTGAAACGAGGGACAGCATTGGAGCAAGAAAACCCTTGCAAATATCCTTCTTATTCTCTCACCACACCCTAAATTTCTTATTCGGTTCCTCTTGCAACTTTCAGTCATCTCCTTCAACCTAAGCCCCCCAAATCATCTCTGAAACTTCATGAAACATCCTTGAACACCGAAGCCTAGAATTCATTCTTGAGTTTCACCATTCTGGCCTCAACCCAAAAAGCTCCTCTTTTTTATCTTTTTCACAACCGGAAGAACTTTCTCATAGGTTCTTCTACTTGGTGCCAACATAGTTGAAAAATATAAACTTAATGGAGATTTTAAATCAAGAGAAACAGCTGGTGAAGAGTATAAGGCGTTCCCCCTTTGCATGGTCTGGAAAACATGTGCATAAATCAAGATTTATGTACATTTTGGTGGGCTTCAGAATGTCTTTAAATATTACAGCTTGTAATACTCCAAAATGCTTCAAATGAGTTTCATTTTGCATCGAATCCTCCATAAATCAACATTATAAATATTGATAGAGTTTTTTGATGATAGAAACTTAATTTTTCACCAAAATTCGATATATGGTAATTCTTGTCCTCCATATGTTATTTATCCTTGTTTCTATTTCTTCCACTGCATCACATTCCCTTCTGAGTTCGAGGCAATCCCAAGACAAAATCCATAGACATATCTTCTCAAATGGTATTTGGAACGGGTAGAGGCATATTTAATCCGATATTCAGAGATCCTCCCTTAGCTGTTTCACAAACAAAGTACTTCTCAACAATGGCTGAGATATCCCTTCTTATCTTAGGACAGTAGTACCGGCTGTTGACCGCCTCATAGGTCTTATTTCTTTTGAAATGGCCAACCAGACTTCCCCCATGTAATTCTCAAATTACCTTCTCCTAGATGGATGTACCCGAAAGGCATAATTGATTGTCCTTCACGAGGTTTCCATAAAAGAGGTGGTACTCCCTACGGTTTGGTTGGCCTTGGCAAGCTTTCCACATATCCCAAAAGTCTACATCCCCTTCATAATCATTCTTCATGTGTTCAAACATATCAATCTCCAAAGTGATGGTCTTGAAAAGGTTGACCCTCTGGCTTAAGGTATCTGCAACTCTATTTTGGGTTTTGGATTTGTGAACAAGTTTTTAGGAGAATTTGTCAATGAAGGTGAACCACCTGCATGCATTGCACTTCTCAACTGCATTTGACTTCCCACATACTTCAGTGCTTGGTGGTCTGTGTACAACACAAACTCTTGCCCAATAAGGTAGTTCCTAACTTTTAGAAGCCCTCACCACCATGTATAACTCCTTGTCATAAGTAGACCATTTCCTCCAGGTTTCACTCAACTTCTCACTAAACAAAGCAATTGGCCTCTTTTCTTGCATTAGGACAACTCTTACTCCCAAGCCACTAGCATCACACTCTACTTCAAACAACTTCCCAAAGTCTTGATAAGCTAACACTGGGGTAGTGCTTAGCTTCTCCTTGATCAAGGAAAAACTTGCTTCTTGCTCCGATCCCCATTGAAATCCTCTCCCATTCTTTAGTAACTCAGTCAAAGGGGCGACAATAGTGCTAAAGTTTTGGATGAACCATCTATAGACAGTGGCAAGTTCATGGAAACTTCAGATCTCCCTAACATTGTGACAAGTAGGCCATTCTCGAATGGCCTTAACCTTTGATTCATCCACCCGGATCCCATCACTGCCGATGACATAGCCAAGGAAGACTATGTTGTGCTTGAATTCACACTTCTTGGGGTTAGCATATAGTTGATGTTGCCTCAAGAGTTCAAAGACAACCTTGAGGTGCTCCCAATGCTCCTCCTCCATCTTGTTGTGGATGAGTATATCATCAAAGTAAACAACAACAAAATTTCTAATGACGAGCTTTAGGACTTGAAAGAAGTTGTCCACTCATCTCCCGCACGGATCCGAATCTGGTGATAACCACTTGTAAACTCTAGCTTAGAGAAGTCCTTAGAGCCTGTGAGCTAGTCCCACATATCATTCAAACGTGTTATGGGAAAGTTATAACGGATGGTGATCTTGCTAATAGCTCGGCTGTCAACACACATTCTCCAGTACCCAATGCTAGAACAACACTAGGACTTGAACTCTCCTGGATTTGCTCTGGGCACCAAGTCATTGTGGTACTAGATGTCCCTCAAAGGTGGTAGTCCAAAAGGCAATTCATCAAGGAAAACATGCCCAAACTCTCCCAACAATTCTTTTAATTCCTCCGGTACCTCAGTAGTCCCTTCAATCGGTTTCATTGAGGTGGTTTCCACAACAAGAAAAACTTGTTGGCTCTCCTTGCACTCCTTTAGGAACGTGTTCTTTGTGCTACAGATAGCAATGGTGTTGTTTGGGGCGATCCGAATAGCCGCTCTTAAGTGGAGTCAACACATACTTCACTTTATTTTTAACAAAAGCATAAGTATTCTTCCTTCCTGAATGAGTTGCATCATTATCAAATTGTCATGACCCCGCTATCCATCTCAACAATATCACAATAAATTTCATCAACATACCTCCTAATTGAGATGGGCACACGACATCTTTGGGTTACCCTTAACTCCCCAATGTTTTTTATCCACCCGATGCCATAGGGTTCCAGATGGGCTTCAAGAATCAAGCCAAACTTCTAGACAGCTTGTTGATGAATGATGTTCTCTTGAGTGCCTCCATAAGTGATCAAGCTACAATTCTACCCTTTGTGAATACTCAATTTTCCGGCTCCGAAAAGCCAGTCGAAGTACACAACGTAGCTCTGGTAAAAGTCTCCAGAAGCATGACAACATACCACTCAAAACGTCCGCAACGGAACGAGGATCACAGAACTGATCTCGGATTATTTTTCGGAGATCCGAAACTCCCGAAAATCGCGAAAAACGCAAAGAAATTGCACCGAACAGTTAAAAACCAGACCGAACTGGCCCTGGCGCACCCGCGTGGCTCCAGCGTGAGGGCGCCGCCACCAGCGCCCCCGTGCCGGCCGCGCGTTCGCGCCGGTCGCAGTTCGAGCGCGCCGGCCGCGGCGCGAACGCGCTGTCGGACGCGTTTTCTGCCTCTTTTTCGAATATAAATAATCCTTCTCTGCCTCAGTATTCCGGACCCCAGACTATTCGGAGCACTAGTCTTCTTCTCTCTAAGTCCTTATTCGATCTTTTCGAAGCTTTCTGTCAAATTTAAGAGTCTTAATTTTGAATTTACATATTGAATTGCTGCCC
>CAOJBJ010465941.1:0-14908 GCA_948291685.1 Euphorbia celastroides | reverse complement strand
CTACAGTAACACAGAGAGGATACTCAGATATCCTAGACTTATCCAGACGCAAACGAACATAGAAGCGCAATGACATATCATTCTTAATCTCACTGACACGATAAGAAGATTCAACTTGATACAAAATCTTCAAATCTTGTTTATCAGAATCAACATCCAAACTCTTCATCAAAATACGCTTAAACTCAACAAAAGATGATGATCGTGGAATCAAAACACCGATCACATCGATATCAACAAAGTTCTGAGCATCAATCCACTCTCCATTGTAATGCACAAGAACAGACACTTCATCCATTGAAAAAGGAAAAAAAATTGAAGGAACGAACGAAAACCAAACAGAATTGAAAAAGGAAAACAAAATCGAAAAAACAAGGAAAATCTACAAGAACAGAATGAAAAACCGAAAGAAGAAACACAATGGAATCAGAAATCGAAAAGAAAAACGAGATATAATAGAAGGAAACAGATCGAATAGGAATAAATCGAATATTGATAGAAGAATCAGAATGAATAGAGAGAAAGGCAAAGAGAGAGAGTATCCGATCGCAAAATCTGAGATGAGAAAATAAGAGATTTAGAGCTCACGGGATTTTAATTGGGCTGTATATGTAGAACGTGTTCAGTGAAATAAGAAAGTTAAGAATGATAAAGGAAGACATTAATTAGCTTACATGTAATATATGTAATTAGTTTCAGCCATCTTCCCCCATGTAATTTTCCCTAATTTTTTAATAACGCTATGGCGACTATGCGAGGTGACACCTATTATAAGCGCTTGTTACACCTTATTCGGAGCTCATAAGACTTTCAAGTTCAACTAATCCAAGTACTTGCAATCTTAAGAAAACATTAACCAAATATGGAAGCTTTCCCATTGGAAAAAGTATTCACAAACAACCCATTATACATCAACAAAAGAAACAATTTACTTGACAAAGTAAGGAAGGTTAAGAACATAGAGAAGGAAATAAGCCCAAAAAACACCAGAAATGCCACCAAAAAAGAACCCACCGGTGAACTTAGCCCACCCATCAGCAGTCTGCAACTGATCCGGCTCCTTCTTCCTGCCGGTCAAAGTCAAACTAGGGGCAGTGGATGCTTCGCCTTCACCAAATGATGCAACTCCATACATTGTCAAGCATATGCTGAGGATCACCACTAGCCCCCCAGCTGCCAAGGAGCCGGCTGCCCCTGCAACCTCTGTGTTCCTCAACGGGCCGGCTTTCACAAACGGGCCTACCAGTAGGAACCCATGGGCCAGGCCCACTTCCACGCCTCTCAGAAGTGGGCTGACTGCTGTTCGGTATGCGGGTAAGTTGGATAGGTACCATGCTACCAGTGGACTTGAGGTTACTGGTGTTTCCAGGCTACCAATGAATGGGTCCCCGTTGATTGGTTGGATCACTTGGTAAGTTGGCTGCAACAAAGTTGTAAATAGTTCAAATCAGCAGGCGTTGTTTCTATTGTTTTAGATTAACAATTTCCAAAACTCACAATCCATTTCCGTTTTTGTGCTATCTATAAGTTATTTTAAGAAAAATGCATATGGTAGAGAAAATGAAGTTACCTTATCAGATTGAATGGCCTTGACAATGAAGTGAGAAGTCCTTGTAGAGGGGGAGACTCTGAAAGGGGAGCCAGAAATGCCCTTAGGCACTGCGAGTCCCTTCGTTAGAGAAGAGGCAAAGCTGCTCTTGAGCTGGCTGGCCATTGCTGATGCTGTTCCTGCCATTTCTTGTCATACAATTTGTTCCCAGTGTTTCAACTTCTGTAATTAAAGGATATGGTATCTATTGCTTCCAAACGTGTGGCTGAAGTTGATGAGGTGTCAATTTTGATTGATTTTCATTGGTTGGTTGCTGTTGCAAACCTTATCCCCACCTTATCCGTTATCCCTCCTTTTTCGTTTTATTACTTTCTGGCCATTTTTTTCTAAAGTTACCACCCAAATGCACCACTGAGCGTATTCTTAATAAATTCCAACTGTAAACCATGTCCACATTCAAAATAATATCCTTTCATTAATTTACATGAACCTTGAAGCGCAAAACAGCTCAACTCAAAATTTAAAAAGCTACACATCCCATAATTCGATCCCTACTAATGCTTAAAAATTGACTAGTTCTTAACCCTTACCACTAAACCACTTTTTTTACCATGTCAAATCACGAACTAGTTAAATCTAATAAAAAAACATAATAGCTTTCAAGTGGAAAAATTGAAAGAAAGTTGGTCAAACCAGTAAAGTTTAGCAACTTGAACATGGGTTTGAAATTCCCATCTCCTACTTGTCATCCAAATGTAAAGACTATATGCATACAAATCTTATAACTATATTATAACTTGGGTTCATACTACTCCGTCGTTTCAAGTATTTACTAATTCTATTCGTATCTCTTATATGTTTGCAAGATGTACAACTTACACTTAGTACCGCTCAGCAGAAGCAGAGCTTCAACCATTACTCTGCAACTGAAACTTCTTTTCAAAAGCACTAATAAAGTCCTCCATACAAGCCCTATAAGCCTCCATCCCCTTAACCTTCTTAGTAACCTCCAGCCCCACTTTCATCCACTTCTTGGCTGCATCAACCGCCCCCAACCTCACCGGCACCGCCGCCCGGTTCCACGCTGTCATTGCCACCCATTTCCCCTCCTCGGTTGGATACTCACCCTCCTTCAGCCCCACCATTATCCCATGTGCCTGCTTGTACAAGTTATACAATGCACCATCATCTGAGTCCCCCTTGTGAATGCTCGCTACTGTGATCAGAGTGCGGATTATAAGGGCGATGTCTTGGTAGTCGGGTGAGGGTGATGAAAGTAGGGCTGAAAGGCACTCGTTTAGGGTGAAAATGGCTACCTCGGGGTTGGACCGGGGCCCACGAGAGGCGTTGAGGCCGATTTGCAGGAGGTGCTTTGGGTTGCAAGCCTTTGAGCTGGCGAAAGTCTCCACTATGTGGATCTGTTGGGATGCTGAGTTGTCGGTTCGTCCATGTATGTCGTAGGCGTTGAATGTGAACATGAACAGAAACTCAGGCTCGATTGTGTCAGTTGAGATCGAAGTTAGCATCTGCTAGCACACATTTAAACAGTTTTAGGAACTAAAGAGATATGGTCAAAGAAAGGAGCATATCATAAAAAGGCATACCTTTCCTGCTTTGTCTAGCAAATCAATGGCTTGTTTTACTTCAGATTCTAGTAGTGGAACCTTATTCTGATTTTCAGAAGCTATCATGGCAGATACAGTCAGTATTAGTGACTTACAAACCATGACATTGTTTTCTTCTGCCTGCTTGTCGATAAGACCGTTGTAGTATTCGGGTATCAATCTCAGAAATTCTGCACATAATTCATAGTTATTGCCCTTCCCAAATTTTGTGCCCAAATTCCATGAAGTCACAGCAAACCAATGTTGCTCTCGTCTTCCAACTTCCCCTTTCCCAAAAAAAGACTCTGTCCCGAGCTCAGATGCTCTTGCGTGGGCCAATTTCATGAACTTCAGGGCTTCAGATTCATTGCCTGGGTCTTTGGTGAGAATTGTGATTAAAGTTCTTAGAACTTCAACTTCAGTTGTAGGCATGGATCGTCCTGAGGGATAAAATTCGAGTAGATTGGAAAGAGAAGCAACAGCAACAGAAAGTGATTGGCAAGCAAGAGCTTCATGTGCTGCCAGAGAGAGAAAATCTGGAGTGAAATCGAGGCAAGATTTGATCGCCTGGAGCTGATTGATAGCCTCACTGTGACTACTTTTCTGCAGATAGATCTTGAACTGCACAAATTGAAGGAATTACAGCCACAGTCAAGGTAAAAATCAAATTGTAGCCAATTTCCTGACAACCACTGATTCAACACTCAACAGAGAGAAAGAATACCTTGAGAAAAGCAGACACAGTGGTGGGTTCGAGCTGCGATAATGGGAAGGAGGTAAATATCAAAATATCATTGAGTTTGGCATGTCATATAAAGTAAAGCAAATGCAAAAAATGATCAAGACATCCCAAGGAATTTGCATATTTTTGGATGTTAAGTATCTTGAGGAACTTAATTTCCAGAATTGTAGATGTTTAGGATACCTTTTCAGCCTCGCTGATGTATTCTTGGGCTCTGTCGAGCTGATTCAAAGCAAGGTAGCAGAGGCACAAAACTCTGAAGCCCTTGGCACGTAATATTCTATTCTCCAAGTCATATGGAACATAAAGCAGTGACTTTTCAAACACCTCTGCACTTGTCTTGTAATCTTTTGATCTAAAATGATCTGATGCACTATAAAAGTACATAAATAAACATAAGTTAGATTTCAAGGTCCATCATAAATACAATCCAACTAAGGTATCCTATCAGGCTATCACTTATGGCATGCTACGAACCAAGACAACGCCTATTATATCAATTCGACAAATCAACAAACAAACATAAAATTTATCACCTGCTCAGTGTTTTAATAAGGCAAATGTTGAGCTAATAAAACTGGGGTTGTCAGCCTAATGCTCCCAAGAAACAAGATTTTCTTTGAAGATTATTAGATTCAATAATATGCTGCTAGTTCTATGTACACAAGCGATCCTGCTGGAAAGATGGATAGACAACTAATGCATTGTTGGTTTCAAAGACTCCACCAACAAAAGGAATCGCCTTAATTTGCTTCGCAGCATTACCAGGAAGTCTTATTTTATGTTGGATTACTTGCAGTGAGCTACAATTAAAGGAGAAGACAATGATTGATACCAACTCAGTTACTCCAAAAACAAATTCCAGTTACCATGGGAAGGAAAGGCAAACAATATTCATATGGGTGACAAAGAAATTGGCATTGGTTCACTAAACATAATACTTTTGGCTGGATCTTTGCATTAGCTTACCAGTTCCAAAGAAGAGCGTGCATTGCTTTTCTGTCTTTGGCAGCTGAATCTCCAGTAAAAAGCTCCACAATTCTCTCATCAGAAACCAGCTCTGTAACCAATTTTGCCCTGACTCTCGATCCTTCCCCACCACCAACCCCATCTCCAATCACCCTATGAGCCACTCTGACAGCGGCATTGGCACTTACATGGCATCGTCCCAAAAGCCCCAAAAACAGGCCTGTAGCAGTTTCAGCGCCGGCAGTACCCGCCGCTTCAAAATACGCCTCCACCGCCGAAATCCAAACGCTCTCAGGGATCTCCTTATTTACCACCATAGCTCTCAGCTCCTTCTCCGCCTCTTCATATCTCCCTAACCCTAACCATGCCTTCATCGCCAAAACCGGAAGGCTCGCATGGTGATCCCCGCCTCCTTCTCTCAAAACCCTAACGCACTTAATTACGCTCTCGAATTCCCCTTTTTGCAAATGCGCCGCCGAGATAAACCGGAGCGATTTGAATCGCAATTCGTTGAGCTCCTTCGTTTGTTCCCTTGTTCTGCATACGCTGCATCCCTTCTGGCATATATCTAGAGCTTCATTCAAGAGCTTCAACGCTACGCTGAAAGCAATCGTCTCGTTCCTCGATAACACACTCTTGCCGAACAATAGGTACTGAGTGGCTAGCTGTTTGTAGTGATCCGACGACCCGAATAACGTGTTTTTGGCTCGATTTAGAAGTGTAATAGCGAGATTTCGGTCCGATACCTCCCAGGCAGTCCGAGATCTCGCGAGATTCAGATCCAAAAGCAACTTTTTCTCTCCCGAATCGGACAAACTCGCAATATCGATCTTCGAAACGATATCTGCGGCTCTCTCGAAGCAAGTGCAAGCGAGATCGAACATTCTCATATCGTGCCAGATGAGGCCGGTCTTATGGTAGAAGGAAGCCGACTTGATCAACGGAGAAGGAACGCCGACGACATCTCCGGCGAGCGCAAGCATGTCGGAGGCGATATGGCGGAGAGTGGCGTGCTGTTGAGCGATATGGGCAGAAGAAGAGGGACGGATTGAAGCGGAATTGGAAATATCGACGCAGGCATTCCAGAGGCGGTAGCAGAGCTTCCATATCTGGAGCTTGACCGAGTTAGGGAAGGGCGCGAGCTGAGTGAGTTGAGTGAGGAATCGGCGGAGATCGGAGGAGACGTTTTCCGGCAGGGGATTGGAAGGAGAGAAGTCTTCGGTTTGAGTGATTAGAGAATCGATTTGCGAGAGCAACTTCTGTGGCTGATTATGGAGATCAGATTGGAGTTCTAGGTTGGGTGGCCGGATCTCCGGCGGGGAGAGCTCGGAGATTTTCATTAAGCGGAAGGAAATCTGAAGGGAGAGGTTTGAAATTTTGAATTGAAATTTGGGAGAGAATTATATATAAAGATGTTTTGGAGGGAAAGATCATGCTCCCACAACTGCCGGCTTGAGCCGATCCTAACTCAATATAATATTTTCTTTAAAATGGGAAAGAAAATGCAACTGAATCAATTCGAAATATATTATAAGTTTTATTTCAGTCCTTAATTTTTCTTTTGTCCAATTTAACCCAATGTTTTATATTTCCTTTACTTATGGTCAATATGGCGAAAAAAACTCTAAAGAATAAAAATGTAGAAAATTATAAATATAAAATACAAATACTTAGAATAAATATAAAATTATAAATAAACCTGTTGAGTGTATAAAAAATCAAGTTTCCAATTAATCTCTTAAAAAGGAAAACATACAGGCATAAGTTGGTGATGCATGTCAAATCTCTGCTATTTTTTCTAATATTTACAAGTATTTTTATTGAATTAAATTTTTCGAAATTTAATCACAATGATAACTCCTTCCAATAAGTGTATGTAATGGGGTTCGAACTTTGTTCACTTTCCATATACTCAACCTACATACATTGCCGACTAAACTACACCTTTTTAGTTCAAATCTTTGTTATTTGAAATTACTTCAATAACACCTAAAATTTCAGTAAGGGAACAATTAACTATTATTTCTAATAAAATGAAAACAATTAACTATTTTCTCTTTCATTTTCTTCTACTATTAGATATCCTCCAATCATCTCATAAATTTATGCATATAAGTTCCACTATGACTGAGGCAAAAAAAAAAGCTCAAGTATTTTCAAAGTTCCATTTTCCTCACAGAGAAATAATTTGTTCACATACTACTACTACATGGCCATAGCGATATTAATCTTAGCAATAAATGAAGCTAAATGACACAGAGTAAATCGTGTCATAGATAAGACATCATATGTCTATCAACATAAGATATTTGCAAATGAGTTAATTTCCAACCCTTTAAAATGGAACTAGATCTTACCCATAAGATATCAACTTATTCATGTATATACTTTATTTTACCCTTTTAAACGATTCATTTTAGCCACATAAGAAATTGCATCAATCTTGTTCTTGTTGTGCCTAGCTTTGCATGATCCTGATAATTTTCGAGTTCATCCCATAAGGCTTCAAGTTTGGTATAATATGATGCCACAATCATAGAGCCTTGTGAGATGGTTGTATCAGGTTTACTTCATTTGAAAAATTGTTGATGCATTTTTTTTTTTTTTTGGAAAAGTTAATCTTTTCAAAATACAATTGACATTTTTCTTTACGGAGGATCAAATCGCTCCAATCCTTTGTAAAAAAAACTCCCAACGTTATACGCTAATTTTAAGAGTTAAATAAACAACATATCATCTAAAATGTAGAGGGGATGCAACTTAAATTAGTATACGACTGTAAAGGTAAGATATTTATGTTGCATGTTGCGATATTTCGAGTATTTATGTCTTGTTGGATATATGAAGGTATCTTATTCTACTCTATTCAAAATGCTTTTACACTAACGTTTGGTTCATGGAATAACTATTCCTTGGAATAGTGAAAAATGAGTGGAAAAGTTGGGAATATAGGTAAGTGCTCATGGTCGAATGAAATACCAATTCCTAAATCTTAGACATTCCATGGAATAGCTATATTCCTCCATCCAAAGAAAGTTAAGGAATAGCTATATTACTATTCCATGATATATTGAAGAGTCAAGAAATATCTGTTCCATTCGAAGACGAATATTCTATCAATTCCATCTGTTTTTCATTCAATTTTTTCTGTTTCACAAAATAGCTATTTCGTAAATCAAATGCAGTATATTGATGAATTTATTGAGATCGGCGAAAATACGTGTACTCAAACAATAGCAACCAATTTCTTGCATGTAAAATGCAATTAATGAGTGTTATATAAGTCTACAAGATTAAAATTGAACTAGTTAAAAGAATGTTATAAATACAGTTTAGCACTTGTGTGCTACTGAAATTTTAACTTAAGTTCTTACCAATTGTATGCAGTTTAAAACTACATAAAATATAGTTTTATAGGCAAGTAATTTGTTTCTTCTTAATTTAGAATGATGACATGTATAGCCTTAACTTGCAAACTTTCTATTATCCTCGTCAATCGTCCCCGTTTGAAGATATTGCAACCCGCCAAAAATACCCATAACTCAATTTTAGTTATTTAACTATCCAATATTCATACCAACGGGTGGTAGATCAGTTGACAAAGCGGAGTTGCAGGTGATCTGATGGTCACGGATTCGAACTCCACCACCCGCTGGGAGACTTTAAGCCTTAATCCGCAACCCGGTCGAGCAGGATTAGTCGGATCCTGTCAAAGGTGGGTTCAAAATACCTGTAGTTATTACCAAAAAAAAAACTATCCAATATTCATCAAATAACTCATAATTGTATCCTAGCGATATAAAGTTTTTATCACTTTGAGCTATATTGATTTCTAACTTTATCTAGCCACGGAAACCTACGAATATAAATATAATAATTGTACCACTTAAAAATAAGAGAAAATTTCAAAAACATACCCTGAGGTTTCGTGTTTTTATATAAACATGTCTGTGGTTTTTTTTTTTTTTTTTTGTAAAAACATGTCTTGTGGTTTCATAATTTTGTAAAAAGGGACTAATCACAATGTATGTTTTTGAAAAATTACATTTTTTTTTATAATGTTACACAAGTTATTTCGCTAAACTTAACATTCATTTACCCTACCTATATTATTTGTGAATTATTTATCAAAATTTGAGTAATTTTCGGAAATTTTTCATTTTATTATAATTTATTAAAGTTAGGATTGACTTTTAATTAAAATAAATACCAATACTTCTGAAAGAAAATATCAAATTTATCACTAACGTGTATTTTATTTTTACAAAGAAATCTACAAAATTTTATTTCAAATGTAGTTTTAACATTTTAAAAAACATGTTTTTTCAAAATTCTAAAACCACAAGACATGTTTTTGAGAAAAAAATAAACCACAGACATGTTTTTGCCAAAACCCGAAATCACAAAGTATGTTTTTGAAGTTTTTCCTAAAAATAATCAACATTGCACATGCAATTTGGAGGGAGATTTTACAATTGTTCCGGTCCTTTTTTCTAATTTTGGACACATGTCTTGTAAATTTGAAAAAAAAAATCATCATTAATAAAAAAGCATGGACTCAAATTAATTAATACAAAATTTTAGTTATAATTTAAAGCATGTGTCCAAAATAAAAAAAAATAACCATTATGTAATTTCCAGCAATTTGGATCCTCATTTTAATCAACTAGTCATAGCAATTTTATCAAGGGGTGTCATTGGCACAGTGATATTGCTTATTTTAATTTTTATTGATGCTAGTAGATAAAAGTTATTTTTCATTCACACACTTGCTTTTACTTTCATATATTTTTTTATATAAACTGACATTAGCGGAATAACTTATGAATCAAATTCAATTACCGTAGGATTAAAATTTAAATAACTACATTTCTTATTATAAAAAAAATAACTGAATTTCTTCAAAAAAATTTAAATAACTACAAAGCAATTAGTTCTGTTTTGTTAATAATTGGTGGTACCAAAAAATAAAGAAAAGAAAAAGAAAAGGCAAGTCAAGGAATAGCACTGAATTTCATTATCTTTCTTTTGTTATGTCATTGCCGTCTAGTCGTCGCTTTGCTTTGGAAATTTTGCATTACTTGTTTGACCCGACGAACCAAATCAGTAAAGCCAGCCCCTTTCTTCCCATTTTCACACTCTCTCTCTCTCACCCATTTCACTTTTTCTGTTTCTTTGTTTGTTTTGCCTATTAATTACTTTCTTCTTCTTAATTGGGTTCATTTGCCCTTTAATTAAATCTTCTGCCTTTGAATATTCTAACCAAACCGTAGACTTTGAGGGGTCTTTCTGTTTTCCTTTCTCCTCAACAAAGGGCGATGCTTGTCTACTCTTTTGGCGGAACTTCGATCTCTTCCATTTGGGTTCCTGAAATTCAGGTTAAGTTTTGAAATTCGTTTCTCGTTGATTGCGTTTTGGATAATTTGGTTTTGATCAATTCACGACTAAGTCAACTGGGTCAACTTTGGTTTTTGTTCTTGTCCTTTCGATTTTGCTGCTAAATTAGTCCAATTATTGCTGTTTCTGTTGTTGCTATATCTGTAATTACCCGAATTTACAGATACATGAATGAAAGTACTGTTTGGGTATGCTTAATCATGCTCAAATTTCGCTAAGGGATGCTGAATTTCGCTTCTTAGGTTTGTTGATTTTCGAATTCATTTCAGGTTTGGTACTATGGAGTTGAGCTGTTGTGAATTCAGTTATATTCCTGCTCGAATTTCCCACAGATAGCAGCAATTTGAAGGGTTTCTATAGGTCAATGTCAATGGGTTTTTTGGGGAAAATGATGTTGGATAGAACAATCAATAGGATCTTCATTGGCAGTTGTTTCTGGTTTCTGATTTTATCTGATCTGAGCTATGGTACCGAGACAGATATTGCGTGTTTGAAAAGAATAAAAGCCTCACTTCAAGATCCCTTTAGTTACTTAAAGAATTCATGGGACTTTAACAACAACACAGAAGGGTTCATCTGTAGATTTGTGGGGGTTGAATGCTGGCACCCAGATGAAAACAAGGTCTTGAACCTTCGGCTCTCAGATATGGGGCTCAAAGGCGAGTTCCCTATGGGCCTACAGAACTGCACAAGCATAACTGGTCTCGATCTTTCAAACAACGACCTCTTTGGGTCAATTCCAGCAAATATCTCTAATATAACTGGCTTTGTTACAACTCTCGATCTCTCATCAAACAATTTATCAGGGACAATTCCAGCAGGCCTTGCAAATTGCAGCTATTTGAACAGTCTTAAACTCGACCACAACCGGTTGACCGGTCAAATCCCTCCACAGCTGGCCTTGCTTAACCGGATTAAAGAGTTTAGCGTGGCTAGCAATCTCCTGACTGGACCGGTGCCTAATTTTGGCAAAAATGCAACAATTTCAGCAGACAGCTATGCAAATAACCCGGGGCTATGTGGGGCCCCGTTGGACCCCTGTCGAGGGACTGCAAAAAACACCAACACAGGGGTTATTGCAGGGGCAGCTGTTGCAGGTGTTACTGGCGCTGCCATAATTGTTGGTATTGGTATATTGTTGTACTACCGAAAGATGGGAAAGATAAAGAAAAAGAAGGATGATGATCCAAATGGAAATAAGTGGGCAAAGAGCTTAAAGGGGATCAAGGGCGTAAAGGCAAGTTATTTGGTTAATCCGAAATTGTTTTAGAAAATGTGTTTATTTTTCGTTGTTTGTGTTTTCAGGTTTCGATGTTTGAGAAATCGGTTTCCAAAATGAAGTTGAGCGATCTGATGAAGGCGACTGACAGTTTCAACAAGGAGAATATCATCGGGTCTGGAAGAACAGGAACGATGTATAAAGCCGTCCTTGAAGATGGAACTTCACTAATGGTGAAGAGATTACAGGATTCACAGCATTCAGAAAAGGAATTTGTTTCTGAAATGGCAACAATTGGAAGTGTCAAACATCCTAATTTGGTTCCCCTGTTGGGTTACTGTGTAGCGAGTAAAGAGCGTTTTTTGGTATATAAATACATGCCAAACGGTACTCTACACGATAATCTCCATTTCACCGATGAAGATAAGAAACCAATGGATTGGCCTCTTAGGCTCAAAATTGCAATTAGGGCAGCCAAGGGATTTGCTTGGCTCCACCACAACTGCAACCCTCGAATCCTCCACAGAAACATAAGCTCAAAATCCATATTATTGGACGCCGATTTCGAGCCTAAAATATCCGATTTTGGGCTTGCTAGGCTAATGAATCCAGTCGATACACACTTGAGCACTTTTGTGAATGGAGAATTTGGGGATTTAGGTTATGTTGCTCCAGAGTACACAAGAACTCTTGTTGCTACCCCAAAGGGCGATGTTTACAGCTTTGGTACTGTACTTCTTGAGATAGTCACAGGCGAGAGACCGACCCATGTTTCAAAAGCACCCGAAAGCTTCAAGGGGAATTTGGTTGAATGGGTTATGCAGCTTTCAGGTAACTCTCAACTTCAAGATGCAATAGACAAGTCTTTAGTTGGGAAAGGAGTCGATAACGAGCTTTTCCAGTTCCTTAAAGTTGCCTATTCTTGTGTGGTGGAAAATCCCAAGGAGAGGCCGACAATGTTCGAAGTATATCAGTTTTTGAGATCAATTGGAGAGAGGTACCAATTTACTGTTGAAGATGAGCTTACGATGCCTTCAGATAATAACCAAGGTGATCTTATGGAGGAACTTATTGTTGCTCGAGAAGTAAAGAGTGATAATTGAAGAACTTCAAGGTAGGAAAAGTAATTTTCCGTGATTTTATACGTAATAAATAATGTTAATATGATCTAAGTTATATAATTCATGTCTGTGTTGAGAAAATGGCATAGTGAAGTGACTTGACGGTCCTATAGCAGCTTGGTTTTGTTTGTATCTTGTAAAATGAATCTGATTAGCTTGCCTTTGTATTCTTTTGGATAATGTAAAGTTTGGTTTTTCACTTAGAAGATGCATGTAATGGTTTGATTATCCTTTGTTTGAGTGTTGGCTACAGTTATATAGCTAACAGACTGTTACATGATTGTCTTTAGTTTAGTTAGGACTTGTAGACTTTGGTTGTTGTTGTTGTATGTAGCCAAGACCAATTCTTAAAAAAGTAAAGTAAAATCTATTTTTGAATAATTGTTGCCTGTTGAAGTTGAACAACAATTGTTGGAACGGTTGTATCAGTTGTGGTTTTTTCTTTTGAACTACTTACTGAACACCATTTTATCGGCCTAATTGCAGCAAATAGAATGAAAAACAAACAGGCCTTGCTTCTGCACAGGTTGTTGTGATGTCCGTTCATCAAATGTTGTGGCGAGTTTCATTATATGTTCAAATATATTGTCGCATTCATATGAATATTGGATCCCTTACAAATTTTAAGGGATTGTTTGGAAGAACATTTACTAATAGTCGTTGACTTTTAGTTGTTTCACCTTTTTTTCTAACTTTCATATCTCCATGTGCCATTTTGCCATTACTTTCATTCAAACTTTTCACTTTCTCTGTCCTGCTTTTTACTTTCTCCCTAACTTATGGTACAAAATGAATGGAGGACATGGAAGGAAAACTTAAATACGGACAACAGGTTTTTCTCTAATGTACAATTGTGTGCTAGTCATTCTCCCCATTTTCTTGATTAATGTGAGATTCTGTTTATTTCAAACAATCATCCTCCTAAATAAAATACCATGTACATGTCCGATTATCCATCCCACTCTCAACTAACTAATAATAACTTAACACAATAATAGAAAGGCCAAATGCATACTTAGCTCTCAAAATACAAAAGAAAAGAAAAATCTAAATCCTCCAATAGCACACGAGAAACATACAAGCACATTAATTCAATTAACTCAAAGCAATTAACATTCAATCAATCAAGAGAGAAACCAACTAATTCAGCCACAATTTCATCAGTATTTCTATCAGAACTCCCACCTTCATCCATAGCCAATCTAGCCAACTCATTCCATTTCCCAGCATTCTTCTTAATTTCCTCCCCACTCTCCCCTTCCATCACTTCCCTTATACACTCCACCAAACTCTCTCTCCGCAAAACCCCATTTTCATCAACCTGAACCCAGTGACGGATCCAGGAATTTGGAGAAGGGGGAGCGATTTCATTAATAAATTTTTTTTTCGAGTCTAATTAAAAAAAAAACATGTTCAATAATAGACATATTAGTATCAAATACAATATCAAATGTAGAACCAGTCGAGCTCTTTTGCACTTTAGAATAAAAACGATGCATTTCCTACATAAACATATCACATATTCACAAACTAGTTTACATTTCCAACATTTCACAAATTAGCAACCACAATGCATTCATTCAAGACTCAATACAAATTAGCAACCACAATGTCATTTCTAATTCAACAAACGAGTTTCTCATTCATATTCAAAACATACTCATAGTCATAACACAATGCCATTTCTAATCCAATTATCCAACATTTCACAAATTTAACAATTGAGTATTTGAGTGAGAGGAGAACCAACCTTTTATCTAAAAGGGGAAAAACAGACAGTGACGGGCCTTCCGGCGATCTGTTGACGGTGACGGCAGAAAAGGCGGCGACGGCAGAACCGAATCTGATATAAGTCACTCTTCAGGCCAAAAATTGCCCTCGGTCTTTGATACCTGTATAAGGATAGGGGGTAAATATTATATCCTGTGAATATAAATGAATTATGGGCTAAAAAGATTCCTTTCCAATTTACACAAAAGTTAACAATTCATTTACAGCAAGAATGCGAATTGCCCACACTAACTTCCGAGCAAGAATGCAAAGTGATTCAGTATCAACCGGGAGGGCGAGGTAGCGGGCCAGCGGCAGGCTGTGGGCCGTGGCATGGTTGAGAGCAGAATAAGAATGAGAGAGAGCCGAGAGGGGAAAAAGAAATTGGGGACGAACCGACGAAGGAATTCCCGAATCAATGAAACCGGGAGGGCGAGGCAGCGGGCCAGCGGCAGGCGGCGGACTGTTGGGCGGCGCGGCGCCGGTGAGAGGCTCGACGAGAGTGGGAAAAATAGGGTTCCCGAACGAATCCCGGTT
>CAOJBJ010465556.1:0-11082 GCA_948291685.1 Euphorbia celastroides | reverse complement strand
TTATATTTTATTACATGCTTTCTTTATATAACAATATACCTTGCGTAATTTAAACAGTGTATGGTCAGAACATACTTACAGAGTATCCTTGCGTTTGTTCACGATAAAGAAATCCAGAATCACGAACATATGCTTTATGATCCAATCAATCAATGTAATAAAGTTGGGCGTGATAGCCAAGAACCCTCATGTTACCTTTCTTTGTGGTTGGGTTTTTCCTTTGGCTGGTTTGGGACAATTGTGAGATGATCGGGAGAACTTCGACAGCACTCTGGGTTGTATTTTGGTGATAGCAGAGCAAGATTGGATCTTTACTTCGGTGGAGTTTCGACTAGGATTTGAGATTTTGAGGATAATCCCAAGCTATAGAAGGGTATAGGATGTGAAATCTCTGGGAAATTGGGCAGATTTTTAGGAGGAATTGGTATAAGGAAGGTCCAGGATAAGAACCTTGACTATCCTAACAATGGGTTGCCCGAGGTACGAGGCTTGGAGTGAAGTCAATTGATGCCCAGGTACTAGGGTCTTTCGACAACTTTGGGATCAATTTTCCAAGGGAGTGACTTGATTGGGATGCCTAGGATGGCTTTAGAATGGCTTAGAGAGCTTAAGAGGGCTTAAAGAAGATTTCGTCAAGTTTCGGCATGTTTCAAAACTTGAGAGGTGGTTTGAAGGATGTTAAGGTGTTTTGAGAGATGTTGAGATGTGTTCATCAAACTTTGAAGTTTGAGAGGTGAGTTGAATGGTGGGATGAGAGGGCTTTTATAGCCATCTCAGGGTATCAATTTAACTGATCGGCTAGTTACACCCATAGGTGTAAATAGTCGATCGGCCAGTTTACACCTATGTGTAGACTAGGTGCAATCTAGCCGATCGGCTAGATTACACCTTCGAGAAGGTGACACTTGGCTATCATCCAGAGGGTCAACTAGCCGTCAAAGGCACATTATTTTTGACTTTTTGTAAAAACTCTTTTGAGAGAATTTTGTACAGTTTTTCAGGAGTTTTCGGGTTTAGGGTTTTTAGGAGATTTCTGGTTTTTCAGAATCAACGCTTTGAAACATTTGGGTGGAATCAAGGTTCCGAACATTTCTGGACTTTTCAAGAATTCCAGGGTTTTGAACATTAGGGAGTCAAGTCTCTAGGTTTTTAGACATTTCGGAATCAGGGTTTCCGGTCATTACGGAGTCAGGACTCCAGGATCATTAGGAATCATGGATTCCACACATTTTAGAGTCTAAGCTGCAGGATCATTAGGAATCAGGGATTCCGGACATTACGGAGTCAGGGCTCCAGGGTTTTGGGGACATTGTGGAGTCAGGGCTCCAGACATTTCGGAGTCTAAGCTCTAGGATTTGATCATTACGAATTTGAAGCTCCAGAGATCTCGGATGCATAATCGGTTTTCTGCCGGATCCATTGGAATTTTGCCCATACCTAGAAACAGGTTAAACATTAATCATCGGGCTGGGTGGACCGTGCTCACAGTTCCTAAGGGGTAAAAGGTTCCAAACAATAAGCTACTTGTTGAGGGTGACCCATCCATTTAGAGCTCAGGCCTAATCGGCACGTCAGAGTGGGAGCTCGTTCATAGATAAAGTCGGAGGTAATTCAGGGTTCCCACGAGAGAGGTTGAGAAGAAGAATATGCATGATGCAAACACCAAGATTATTGAACCGAATAACTAACTTTGTCATGTGGAACTTTCGACATTCGTCAAAGGCTTAATTTTGAAAACAAGTTTGTGAAAAGCCAATCCCCAGCAGAGTCGCCACTATGAGCGAGTGACGTTTTGCGGGTCCGGGTTACGGGCTGTACCGTTTTTCTTTCCGATTTTCCTACTGATTTCCAACATTTCCGATTTTGTGACTTTTGATAGGAATTGGAGTTTACTTTTAAAAGTTTGTTTATAAAATTTTTTATTAAAAACGATCTCAAACCTAAAAAGGTCAAGTATTGTGGAGTCGCCACCCGATTCAGCTCTATTAGGAATTAAAACTTCTTCAGCGCCGTCAAACCCACCCGAATGGGCTCGATAACACTTAACTAGAGATTAGATTCGGACAATTAAATTAAATTCTAATCCTAAAAGGGAAAGCTCCTAAGATGGAAAGATGACTTATTTACATATTAGAAAAGGTTAATGAGGTAGTTTCTACAAGTTTTACTTATTTACAAAATAAGAAACAAATTATTTTGGAAAACACACTAAAAAGGACAATTTTCACAAAAAGGGAAGATTTACTGTTTTGGAGAAAATGATTTTGGAAAAATATCAAACGGGCTCGGAATGACATGAAATTTAGTACACGACTCAGTTAACATGTTATGAGACTCCAGTAAAAATTTCAAAACCAAAATATGACCAAAAGTTAGTGAAAAACATATTTTGTTACAGACTGTCCAAAAAACATTACTTTACGCCAAGTTAATTATTTGAAAACCTTCTCAAAGTCGAATTAAACTCAAAATCTCCAGATATGACCTTTAGTGAGTCTACTGAATAAAAGTCGAGATCCAGAAAGGGAGGGGACTAGACATCACAACTAGGTTGGCACCTCCGAAAAAACCACAGCCCAAAACCGAGCCCCAGAAATTTTATTAATCAAACAAAGAAAGAAACAAACAAAACAAGAATTAGGTGAACCGAAACATACTCTGGCCACACAAGTCATGGAAAAAACTCCCCGTACAAAAATTCAGGATAGAATCCCACACAGACAAATGAGAAAAAACTCTCCCACCACTAACTAACTTATCATCAACACAACTTCCTTATCTAAAAATATGTCTAAATTGAAAAGAAATGGAAAAAACAAAAGCTAAGCACTGAGATCATTCCCGCACCAAGCTCCAGTGAACCGCCAAAGAACGCGAAGCAAATAGGCTAATGACATAAGAAGAATCACACTCCAACCAAATATTATCCCAACCTCTGTCCTTGGCAATGCGCAAAGCGTAAATTGCTGCCTTAAGTTCAACAAGAAAAACTTGATTTGAATCAAAAGGAAAAGCAAACGCACCCTTGAAAGCACCTGTGCAGTCCCGGAAAACTCCCCCACACCCTACTGAGCTGTTAAGGACCGAATCATCTGTATTAATTTTCATCCATCCTGGCAATGGCGGAGTCCAAGCAAACTCAAAAAATCCTAAGAGCACGATGACACCGAGGAATCTGATTAAAGTTCCGGAGAATAGAATTTTCAACAATGGAATTCCAAACATGACCATGATTAACCAAATCCAAGGCACAGGTGAAGTTCCACAGAAAAAGAAGAACACGATGAATGCTTGGAGTTTGGCCTTCAAAGAGAACATCATTCCTCTTTTTCAATAACGCCCAAATTGCATTAGCCCACAAGCTTTTCCAAAAGGAGGCAGTCTGAGGCGAAAAGGGTTGATTAGACACCCACCCAAAGAAGCCCCACAAGCTACCATCAACAATAATCGAACGACCAAAAAGAGAGGAGATGGCAGCCCAGACTTGCCTAGCATAAGCACAATGAAGGAAAATATGATTCACAGTCTCGGAGTTATAATTACAAAGAGGGCAAATCAATGCTAGATGAAATCCCCTCTTCATTAGCCTATCTTGTGTTGGCATATAACATTTAATTGCCCGCCACGCCACTGTTGAATGTAGAAGGAGGAATCCCCTTATCCTAAATAAATTTGAAAACCACCTCAGAGTTTGCAACACCATAAATTCAATTGTAATACGCTTTAACCATAAATCGACCGTTTGAAGAGTGTTTCCAAAAGCAAACATCACCATTCTCTGAACAAGCAATCGAAGAAACTTTTTCCCACAACGGAGTGGGAAAATTAGCCGGTAAAACCCAGCCGCCAAACGTCCTAAAATCCGCCACCCGATCAAAACGAGATTTCCTCTCAGATTGGGACAAATCCAATTGGTCAGTAATAGAGGGGCTTTTCCAATTGGAGTTCCAAAAATTGAGCTGAGAATTCTTTCCCAAAAGCCAAAAAGAATCCAAATACAACTGCAAATAAAGGCCCCTAATAGAGCTCCAAACAGCATAGCATAGAGTTACTCGAGGCAGTTGCACCTTGTTGATAAATCTTGAATGTAAAAGGAACGAACCAAAAGAACTATCCGAAAAAATATTTTAAGCCAGTTTCACCAATAAAGCATCATTTAGGACTCGAAATGCTCAAAGGCACCGTGATAAATTTTCTAACATCAACAGAACCAGACCTACCAAAATTTTGGACAGCTCTATTTAGTTTTACCAATAGAGAGATTGGCCACTTGTATACCGAGAAAGAATGAATTAATTTCCCGGAAATAACCGATTGAACCAGCACCACTCTTCCTACCAAGGACAAAGATGATCCCTTCCAACTTGTCAATTTAGCTATTGTGCCATCTAAGATGGAAGAAAGATGATGAGCCTTTGGTTTACCTTTAAATAAAGGCACCCCAAGATACTGGAAAGGTAAAGACCCCAACCGCATCCCAAGTAAAGAGGCCAACTCCGATCTACAACTAGCTGAAACCAAATCACCAAAATAAATTTCAGATTTTAACCAATTAACAACTTGTCCTGAAATCCTCCCATAATCATAAAAAATGCACTTCAGACATCTGAAATTTTTGGAAGAAGCATTGTCGAAGACCAAAATATCATCTGCGAAAAGCAAATGAGATGGAAGAGCATTTGATGAAGAGTACCTCATTGGCTGAAACAAACTCCGATCAACTCGTGAAGAAACATAACAACTAAGGAAGTCCTTTGCAATGCCAAACAACAGCGGGAGAAAGTGGATCCCCTTGCCGAACCCCCCTAGAACAGGAAAAATAACCCTTACTACCTTCCGGGGTCCAAATGGATAGCCGAGCCGAAGCTAGAATGGTAGAAATCCAATTGCAAAATTGATCAGAGAAACCAAATTCCTCGAGAACGACACGGAGCAAATCCTAATCCAATGTATCAAAAGCTTTCCGGATATCTACTTTAATGGCCGCATTCCCACCTCTACATCGGGATCCCAACAAGTTGACACCCTTCGAAGCTATCGAAATACAATGGTGAATATTGCGACCCTTAATAAACCCAAATTGATTCATGGTCACAATTTTAGAAGCCACCATAGAAAGCCTCAAAACTAGGATTTTCGAAATGATTTTGAAGATGAAGTTGGCCATGACAATTGGTCTAAACTCCTCAACACTGCATCCTTCACCTTGGGAATTAGGGTCATAATGTTCGAATTCAACCCTTGAATAAGAATACCTGTGTCAAAAAATTGGAGCACCATTCGACACAACCTTTAGTGAGTCTAGTTTACAGTAAAATTGGCCAAAAACACATTAACTTTACAGAAGAAGAGCACCACTTAGAAACAGTCCCGAGACTCCAGAAAATAACATAGAAAATAGGTCAACTTCGGTGAATTTTATCTTTTTAGGTACAAATCCGATTGAGTCGATTCTGGACTTTTTAGAAAACTCTTTGAATTTAGTTTAAGGGATAAATATGAGAAAAATGTTTCAAGACACAAAAATACAAGAAAAACATCAAAACTTAAAACTGGTCAGAATTGGTGAATTGCTTAGAATGGTATATTGAATTTATACATAGTATGAGGTAGTTTTCAATTCTATAACATGGAAAATCACAATAAATCATGGAAAATCAATACAAGACATAGAATATCATGTCATTATACAACAATAACATGTAATGATCATGGATTTTTATACAATTAAGGTCTCAGGATACCAACCTCGATTCAAAGCTTTTGTTGATGATGGGTAGAAATTCGGGTTGAACTCAAGCACGCACGAGCCACTCCAAGCCATGTCCAAGAGTCTTCAGATGTTATGGATTTTCGTCCAAAGAGGTCTATAGTCCCATGCAAGGCTTGTTTCTAGAGGAGAGATCAATGAAAAATGTGAGAAGAAACCAAAAACGTTGGATTTTTGGGTCTTTGTGAGTGAGATCCGGCTAGGGTTTTGGAGTTTCAGGTTTGGTGTTTGTTTTGAGGGGGTATGAAGGCTCTTGATCCTAACTAGGTTGGCACCAAGTAGAAGAACTTAGGAGAAAGTTCTTCATGTTGTGAAAAAGATCGTAAAGAGGAGCTTTTGGGTTGAGGGAATGGTGAAACTCAAAAACGAGTGCTAGGTTTCGGTGTTTAGGGATGATTCATGAAGTTTCAGAGATGATTGGAGTGGTTTAGGTCGAAGAAGATGGCTGCAAGCTTGAGAAAAAGCTTAATGAAAACAATGGTTGATGAAGGAGAATGTGAGAGAGAATGGCTAGGGTTTGAGAGTTCCAAAGTTGTTCCCCTTGTTTCTGGGATTTAGAGGGGTATTTATAGGCTTGGGAACGTTTAGGATTGCTTAGAATCAAAGCAAACCGACCCACAAACTAAACGGGAATAATGTAAGTCGGTGGCTTAAAAACTAAGCCAAATAGGGGAGGTAGTCGTGACCATCACGACTAGCTCCCTTCAGCCCCTTTTGGGGCTGTTTTGGGGGCTTCTGAGGTTTGATTTGAGTCCCTTTTTTTGGAGTTGCATAAAAACCTTCCCTCCACAACACCTCCAAAATAGATCGCAAATGTGTCACATGCAACTCATGGCTAGTGCTATAAATCAAAATATCATCAAAGTACACAACAACACAATGCCCAATAAAAGGTCACAAAACTTGATTCATGGCACATATAAAGGTACTAGGAGCATTAGACAAACCGAAGGGCATCATTAACCACTCATACAACCCTTTCCGGGTTTTGAAGGTCGTCTTCCATTCATCTCCGGGACGAATGTGAATCTGGTGGTAACCATTCTTCATGTCCAGCTTTGAAAATACTACAACACCACTCAACTGATCTAGTAAGTCATCCAAGCGAAGAATAAGGAAACGATACCTCACAGTAATCTTGTTGATGGCTCGGCTATCCACGCATATCCTCCACATGTCATCTTTATTGGGAATTAGTAGGGCGGATACTACACAAGGGCTAAGGCTCTCTCGAATAAGCCCCTTATCCAGCAACTCCTACACTTGCCTCTGTAGCTCCTCATGTTCAGTGGGACTCATCCGATAATGGGGTCGGTTAGGCAAAACCGCTCCCGGATCCAGATCAATATGATGTTGGATGTACCTTAATGATGGCAACTCTTTGGGTAGCTTGCTTGGGAAAACATCCTGAAACTCCTTCAGAAGTGGTTTAACCACCTCCAGAACAACATTGCTCTCCTCCTCTGCGGATCTTCCTACTACTACAAACACCACCCCTGCCTCAATAATCTCTTCCTTGAACTGTTTTCGAGTTAGCATGCTACAACTTCCACTCTTGTTTGACATCTTTGAATCCTTCGAGGGCTACAACACAACTCTCTTCCCTTCAAAAATGAAACTGTAGGAGTTAGTACCCCCATCATGATGCACCTTCCGATCAAACTGTCACGGCCTACCTAATATCAAATGACAGGCATCCATGTCAACCACATCACACCACACCTCATCCTTGTACTTGTCTCCTCCATTGGAAAAAGGAACAAGCACTCATTTGTTAACAGTGAGCTCTCCTCCCGACTTCAACCACGATAACTTGTATGGGGTTGGATGTTTCTCCACCGGTAAATCCAACTTCTTGACAGCCTCCAGAAAGATAATATTCTCGCAGCTCCCAGTATCAATAAGGAATTTATAGACTTTTCCATTAATGGTGCATGTTGACTGGAAAATATTATTCCGCAGCCACGTCTGATCAGGCGCACGGGGTGTGAGAAAAGAATGACGCACAATGACGGTTGCTCTCCCATCTCCCTCCATTATTATGTCCTCATCCACATCCTCCTCTTCTTCCTGCTCCTCCTCATCCCCAAGTTCCTCATGCTCAGCAACCATGGTGCGCTTGCCTTCTACCTTGCAATCACGCCTCAAATGGTCGAGCTGCCCACATCCAAAACACCTAGCTCTCCTAGTTGAAGGATTCCTGAAACCCGCCACCTTTCAAGCCTTACTACTACCACCGCCACTCTTCGAATAACTCGATATGACAGAGCGAGTTCTCTTCTCGATCCTCAATGCTCATTGATGAGCTTCAGAAACAGTGAGTGGATCAAAATCATTGACCACGTCACGAATTTGTTCCTTCAACCCGCCAATATAGTGCGCCACCAACTGGTCCTCAGTGTCATACACATCATTTCGAGCCACTAATTGATAGAACTCAGTGGTGTAATCCTCTACAGATCGAGCTCCCTGTTTCAAGTTCTGCAGCCGTTGGTACATTAGCTGCTGAAAATTGTAAGGAAGAAAATTAGCCCGCAGCTCTTTCTTCATCTTCTCCCAGGTTACAATTTTTGAATTTCCCATGCGAGCCCGGATATTCTTCAGCTGCTGCCACCAAGCCATGGCTCTATCTCGTAAATGATCACCACCAACTGCACCCTCCTATCCTCTGGAACCCCTTTGAACTCCAAAACTTCTTCTACTGCCGCCAGCCAATCAAGAAACTCTTCAGGTTGAAGGGTCCGTCGAAATTCTGGAATCTCGGTTCATAAACCAAACTCCCACTTTCGATCTTCCTCAACCCTATTTTGACGACGGTAGCCGCCGCGATAGGGTGCATCATCTTAACTATCATCCTCACCATCAAAGTCGTCATCTTCGTCACGGACGAGGGCTCGACCTCGTCCTCGAACTCGAACTCGACCCCTTCGCTCATTGACTTCTCCTTCAGGCCTCACATGTAACGTCTCAATTTGAGCCGTTATGTCTGCAAGAGCGTTTTCCAATCTTCTGTCGATCATGTCTGCGATCCTGCGATTCAAAGCTTCATCTTCTGCAACCTCGGCAAGACTACGGTCTCTTCTTAGCGGCATGATTGCTGGCTCTGGTACCAACTGACGAAGCGAGATAAATCGAAAGGATGGAAAACGAGAACAACCAAGCTTAACAATTAAACCCTAATTGCTAAGAATAGGAAAACACAGAGAAACTTGGCAAACAAGCCGTCCAAAAACTATTCAATCTAAAAGCGTCCCAAGCACACAGCAAAACAACCCTTAAATAGTTTAGGGTTAGCAGGAAACACAAAAACAAAATTACAGAAAAGTCCCAAAATAAATAAAAATAACAAAACCCGCCAGAATCTGGAAACGTGCACGAGGTCGTGCACTTCTCTGCCTTCTCGCGATCTAATCGCACGAGATCGTGCACACTAAGCACGAGGTCGTGCACTCAACTGATAACAACTTCCCTTCTCGCGATCCACCTTTTCCAGATAAGCCAAATCTCTCTCAGCTACATCAAAAAGTTATCGTACAAGGACAATCCAATCAATTTGGTAAGGTTCTCTATAGTAGTTGGAATACTTCCAGTTATTTGATTCCTTCCTAAATATAAATATCTAAGTTCTGTTGACAAATTGCCAACGAAATCCGGTAAATTACCGCCAAAATTGTTTGCATTTAAATCAAGAACTTCAAGGCGGGTGTAGTTTGTGAGAGATGCAAGGAAAGGCCAGCTATTTTGAAAACCACTTTCAAGATTGTTGTCACTCAAGTCTAACCAGAACAAATTCTTTAGACTCCCTAGTGTATTTGGAACTTGCCCAATGAACTTATTTTCAGTTAAGTCAATTCTTTCAAGGCTCGTTGCATTGAACAATGAAATGGGAATTGATCCTGAGAATAGATTTGTTCCAATGAAGAATGATCGAAGATTTTCACCGAGGTTCTTCGGTAAATTCCCTTCAAACCGGTTCATTGATATTAAGATAAGATTAAGTGATGAAATGTTAAAAAGAGACAGAGGAAAAGTACCGGACAGATTATTGGAAGAAACACTAAAAAAGGTCAATTTTTTTAATCTGCCTAATTCATCAGGAACATGTCCGACTAGATTATTGAATCCCACTGAAAAAAAGACAAGAGATGAAAGGTTTCCAAGGGAAACTGGAATTTTTCCCGTGAACTTATTTATACCAAGTCTAAAGACTTGCAGATTTGCTAAGTTTCCAAACCACTTTGGAATTTCTCCAATTAGATTATTGTATTGCAATACGACTCTTTCGAGGCGAGAGCATCTGCTCAAATTTGCAGGGATTTCGCCATTTAGTGAGTTATTTCCTAAAATTAAATGTTGCAGTCGAAACAGATTACCTATTTCAGGTGGAATTTGGCCATTTAAACTGTTGTTCTGCACATTAAGAGTTCTAAGAAAACTCAGGTTCCCAACATATGGAGACAAATATCCTTTCAAATTATGGCCTTCCAAGTTCAAAGACACAACTCTCTCATGGCGGGGACCACATGAAACACCGAACCAGTAGCAAAAGTGGTTCGAACCATTCCAAGAGTTGAGTACTCCATTAGGATCATTGGTGATGCCTTGAAATTATATTAAGAGATAATAAGTCTTTCATTGGGTTTGATTTTTTTTAATGGGTGCGGGCAAAACCCGCTCCAATATTATTAATAAAAGAAAGAGAAAAGATACAAATTTAGCATGTTCTTTTCAATTTATTAGAGGATGACAGAAATAAATTAAAATCTAATAAAAATTAATAAAATTTATATCAAATTGATTGAAATTCAAGGTGGTTGTAAAATTATTAGAACTTATTTTAACTTATTTAAATAAATGGAAAATTATTCAAACTCAACTTAACTAAAATTATTGAATAATAAATATTGTATTTAACTGGATGGATAATAAATTTAAAAGAACGGATCCTTAATTACTGGTATGACCTAAAATAGCAAAAAAAATTCTCCATTAGTATGATTTTGTTGGAGAAGAAGACATCAGCTCCATTATTAAAAAAAATATGTGATACTGACTTGTTTGCTGTCACACAAACCCAACCAGCCCAATATTGTTTTAATAAAAAGGGCAATTTACATATATACCAATATACCATTAACTAATTCCATTATACTCAAGATTCTTTACCAAACCTCACTTTTGAGGGAGATATCCCACATTGAAAGTTAACAAGAATAAGGGTGGTATATAAGTGGAGTAGATTGGACCAAAACACAAACCCCGTGAAATAAAATGGCGGGGGGGTTGGGGCAATCTACAACACAAAAAAACCA
>CAOJBJ010465127.1:0-10640 GCA_948291685.1 Euphorbia celastroides | reverse complement strand
GCACTAAAAATTTCTACGTGTGCTCAACTTTCCAATATGCAACGTATGGTCCTTTAAAGTTGAAAGTGATATGGATAAGAAATGTGTCAACTACAGTAATTACATATATACTGTCGGTCGTTATAGAAACATACTTAATTGCGCTAAATCTGCAATATATTCCCTAAGCATTTATGGTAAAACATCAATTTATTTCGAAAACTCCAATTATAATTTTTGACATATTTTTGGTAGTAAACATCTTTTGAAGAAAAAATGTATATCGCGCCTCACTAGCCTGCTCTATGTTTATCCATCAATCATCAATTTGAAATGTTTTGATTTGAAAATTAATAGTGATCTTTTAAAGATTGTTTCTAAAATTAAGAAATATTAATTAAGGACATAAGTTTACTTATTTATCTTTATTTAATGAATACAAATAAATAATATATAATTAGAGCAATAAATACTATGAATAAAATTGAAAGGAGTAAGTAAATATATACCCTAAAAGATACGAAGAACACTTAAAAAGAAACAAGGAAAATTGACTAAAAAAACCACTTAAAAAAGTAATACAATAATCCATGTAATGATTGAATGGTATAATCGTAATTCATCTGTAGAAGCTTTTATTTATCTTACTATAAATAATTCTTCCATATGAAAATTCTGAAAATTTAATTGTTTCTTTTATCTATTTTCTTCTAAAATTGGTTCAAGAAAAACACTTTCACCTTATAATATGAAAATTATTTAAAAGTGGTACATCTTCTTAAAGCAAAAGAGAACTGAATTGGAATCAATCTACTAGACTTTAACAGAATTTAACAGATATATATAAGCTAAACTTAGATGAACTTTACTTGAAATAAACATGTTATCATTAAATCAATTTTAAACAATTTTTCTTTTAGATAACATTTAATAAAATTAAGAATTACGAAAATACGTAATTCCTAAAAATAATAACAGTGAGTGTATAAGAATTGTTATCATTAATTGTTATCATTAACTCCGGTCTCTTTTAAAAGACACTTTAACCTTTTGGTTTTGGTTCTTTTTAATATACACTTTACATTTTTCAATGTTACTTTTTGTTGTTTTTTCCTAGTTTACCCTTGTATTAATTAGGTGAGAGGTTAAATATTAATAAAATTTAAGTAAGTCATTAAGAAGAAAGAGAACAGTGTAGAGGATAAATTAGTCATTTTAGTGGAGTGATAAATGTGTTATTGGTTTTGTTGATTTTAGTTAAAGCGTCTATTAATAAAAATCAGATGGAATAGTATTAATTTGTTTATCTAAACCATTACATCGAATTCAACACAACTTATTTAATAGAGTGGACTAAGTGGAGCAGGAATGCGTAGAACTTACCTAAGGCTAAAAGTTAATAGTATTACTAGTGTCATTAAGAATTTCGTACACATCAATATTATTGGTATAAGAGTTAGATAGTGAAGACTATGCTTATGTGTTACATGAAATAGACTAGAATATTAATGATATTTCTATAGTCTTAGAAATAGACAATGAGATTTTAATGTATCTTGATGGGTTCCAGTTCGTACAAAATACTTGAGCTAATTTGTGTAAAATGTAGGCGATCCGAAACCCAATTGAAACATAGTAAATTGCACATAACAAGGAAAAGTCCAGGCTTAGGTTTAGGGGCGGAAGAGTTCGACTAAACTTATTTGTCAGGCGGGCTAAACCGAGTTCGAATCGGGCTCGGTCGGGCTTTTTGCTAAAATCCAATTAAATTATAGTAAATTCGTGCCTAGAACTTTGGACTTTGGCAGGTTCAGGTTAGGTTTTATGTTAAAAATGTCCAAGCTAATCCATTTTCAACAGGTTTAAGCCGGAATCCGGAATCGATGAATAGATCCTCCCGCAAACATGTACAAGATCAACTAATTTGTAATGGATGCCAAAATACCGATGATTGATTAGATAAAGAATTTGGAAGTAGCACAATTTCAAATTTATGGATTCGTGAATCTATTTTACAATCAATCGGATAGAGACCCATTTTGACTTTATAATTGAATTCATGCTTGTAAAATATGTCAACAATAATATAAATATCCGATTAAGTCTTACCAATAAATTTTATCTTTTGGATAAAACGGTTCATATTATCATATCCTCCTAGACTTAAAGGTCGAATTATCGAATACTATCAGCTTTATGTTTTTTTAGTTAAGTTTTAATACATGGTAGAGTGGACATGCGTTATAACTACTTTAAGTCCAATAGATATTCGCGTGCGAGAAAGTGATAAAGTAATATAAATACTGCTAGTATACCTTACTTATAAGTTTAAACTTCTTAAGTAAAATGGTTTTATGGCAACATAAAGTAGTAGCACATTTGAATGAAGTAGTCTAAATCAACTCAATATGTTTCCCTTGAACAGTTAAGCTTTCATAATTTTCATGAGTGACAGACTCCATAAACTGCAAGGTTAAATTCATATAACACAATTTTATATGACATTTTTACAAAATTATTTTATATATTTATTTAACATTTAAATACACATTTGGTGAAACCCTATTGAACTTGTAATATTACAAATCAAAAGTATTATCGGTTTGATAACAATGCTTTTTAAACCCACGCAGAACATTCCTTTCTTTACCATAGTAAATAAATTGAACCGAATTCCTCCGTCCACTTGTTCCCTATTTAAATTTCAATTTTTGAAAGAATTTAATTACTTTTATTGTATGTCTAAAATAAATACTTGTACAGAAATTGAAATCCCTTCTTTCAGTTCCAAAAGCTTTAGTCTAGGTTTATTATTAAATTCTAATGCACCGTTGAGCTATGATGAGTTTGAACGGTTCCCTGATTATAGTATTATAGATTCATTCTATTTTATTGTTTTAAAATATTTGTTGAACTTAAAAATAATAAATATACCAATAATTTTAATTGATTACTTTCATTAGGGATCTCCTTCATGTAGGAGGCAGAAAAATGTCGGTTCTCGTGTCTTCTTACTCATTTATGCAAATATAAAATTTCTCAAAAAGGACAAAGGAACAAATGGACAAAACAGTGTTCATTTGTTCGGTTCCTTTTGTATGATGTGATAATTTAATTAATTATTATTAAATGTAATTGAAGCCAGATAATTTTACTTTAATTTATTTTGAATTTTAATTTGATTCTATTAGATATTCGGATTTAGCAAAATGTATTACATTGTGGCTTGATGTCAATTTTTGGTTGATTAGTTTTTTTCATTAAAATTGAGTTTACATTTTCAAATATATTATTTTCTTTGTTTTTTCTCTTAAATAGAAATAAGAAAATATTAGCTTAATTTTTTGAAGTTTAAGGGATGTGAAGAACAATGAAAAAATTCCAGAAAGATTAATATTAAATAAAAGAACAAGCAGTGGGAGGTTACTACAATACTTTGCTTTTATCCAATTTCTATCTTTAAATTTGGAGAATTTTATTGCTTTTGGCGGCACTGCACACGACAAATTAAAAATAAATTTCTATATATTTTCTAAGATGCACATAATATCACCAAATAATTATATTTTTCATAATATCAGGGGCGGCGCCTGGGAGGGGTGACCCTCCGACGCCGGAAAAAATGGTGGAACTCCATATCTTCTTTCAACGGTTTATAAGTTTGGGGATTGATTTTGCCCCTCCGAGATAAGATAACAGATGTTTTTGTCGTAATATATAAATAAGAGAAAAAACTAAGGGGAGAAGAATGACTGAGACATTGTGTGCAAATGGCAAAATATAGATGATTGCAAATTTATACATAAAATGAATTGACTTTTTAAAAATTAGAGTTATATATGCATTTTTGTATCATGTCGTTTCTACCATTAGGCCGTGTACTAACACAAATACTTCATTTTGTAGTTGTTCAACTAATATTCGACTGCATATTTAGGTATCATATGCTTCAACTTTTAGGTATAATTTTGCCCCTCCAAACAAGGGGTCCTGGCACCGCCACTGCATAATATAATAGGATTAAAAACTATATACTAATGAAAAGATATTTCTGTTTAAGTTGTGACTACTAATTTGACTTTTATAACTAGCAAATTAAAGGTGGTATATCTTGCCAAAAAGAAAGAAATTAGTTTGGAATATTCGTATATTATTACAGTGTACAATGCCAAGTAACTCAAATCTTATAATATAAATACATTTTACCATTTTTCGAAATTTGGACAATCTTTTAGCTATTCCGGCGCCCAAGAGTCGAGATATGTGCTATTAAAAAAATAAAAGATATAGCAGCCAAAAATACGCTTGGCTTGTTTTTTTAAGACAATAATTTACTAGCAAAATATAAAAACTACTAATAAACTACTAAATTAAAGATTAACACCATACAAAATACTAACAATCTAACGTAGCCAAGAAAATATTTACTGTGTTATTAACAACACTATTAGCCAACTAGTCAGTCCATAACAAAGTACAATTATTCAAATCCTTAAAGATGAAAGTGCTTCATTGAAGAGCTTAGCTTTAGTCTTAAGGTACTCGGACCAAGTCACCGGCCGGTAAAGAGGTGGTTGATCCGGCCTAACTAATTTGGATGTCGGCGATATGGCTACATCCGATGGTGGGCCATATAAGTAAGCCATAGACAATCGATGTTTACTTCGGTTAACCATTGCCCTGTGACTAACACTTGTATATAGCCCATTTGATAGTATGTGAAGCAGATCTCCAACGTTGATCACTAGCCCGCCCTGAATAGGCGGGACAGTGACCCACCTAACTCCTTCGTTGAATACCTGCAACCCGCTTGTGTCGTTTTGTTGAAGGATAGTAAGTAGAGTAGAATCAGTATGCGCCGCGAGACCCATTGCCTTATCCGGTTCTGGGCAGACCGGATAGTAATTTAGTTGTAAGGCAGCTGAAGAGTCTCGAAAATCGCCTTCCGGCCCAGCCCATTTGAGATCCTCCTTGGTTAGGCCCAAAGGGCCTACCATTAGACACATCAACCTGCCTGCTAACTTTTTCATCTCCCTATTGTAGTCTTCAATTATATTGCTGAAAACATTTCCAAATTGGGAAAGAACAATGAGAACAACCCAAAAAAGGAAACCTAAAAAACATTAAAGAAAAAACCGGTAAATACATTTTTTAACCGGATCTAGTTAATGGGTTCTATTATTGTGGTCACCAAAAAAAAGCAAAACAGTGAATATTGGGATATTGTCTGTTGAATTATACCCAAAATCTAGTTTTTTTGTGGGCCTTATCATTTGCCAATGGCAATAAAAAGAAAGTGGAGTTTCTACAGTTTATCCATAAAGTCCGATCAAATAATCAAAAACAACAAAATTTATATGATGAAAGTACCAGAATCTAGTATACTCTTGGGGCCACAATTTGCGAAAATGCTCCACAGGAGATCCAACAATGGTGAAACCTTCGGACCACATAAGCTTAGAGAAAAAATGGGATATTTTAGCTCTGCCATAACCCGAAATCCCATCGGGCAATCTTTCGGCCTTGAGTTTTTGATGCACGGGCAATCCGAAAAGGCTATTACTCAGAAACTCAGCGTCTTCAAGGAGCTCAAGAGGCACACCATGGTTAAGGACATGAAAAACTCCCCAAGTTTTACACGCACGGGCTATGTTTTGATGGGCTTTGGGGTCAGAGAGATCGATAACCGGGACATTTTCCTCCACAAAAGGGTTCGGTTTTGTGGGGGATGAGTCGTTGGATTCGGTCCATTTGTAGGAGTCGGGGAGTTGTTGGAGAGATTTGAAGTCATGGAGTTTGGTTAGGAGAGGGTCGGGTTGAGCCTTGAAAGCGTCGGCTAGGCGAGAAGGCATAGTGAAAGAGAGACGAGAGTAGATGAAGTAACTAGTTAGAGTTCATTAATGGGGAAAATTTAGGATGTTTTTGAGATGAGAGAGATATGGTAGTTTTGTAGTTTGGAGTTGTGAGCACTTGTGTGTGTGTTTATATAGATACAAAGAGAGTGGGTCTATACTACAAGAATTATATTTTATTTTTTGGTATATTTGGATATGTCATTTTCTAAAAAGATGAATGCATTGTACCATTTTACTTATTGTATTGCTTAAATTTGGAAAGATGGGTGTTTTTCATTAACTTGCAAAAGAAATAATTAGACGGATTAAATTAGGAAAATGACGTTTTTGAAAAATCAAAACTGGTCAAAAGTGAACATACTGGTGTACTTTTTGTAAGTTTAAATGACCTTTTCAACGTTTATAGGAACAACTATAGAGACAAGTAATTTATTTTACCTTTATTAATTTTAGAGTGTTGTGAAGAGAAATATGATGGTAGTTTGTCTCATTTACTTATTATATATATGGGGAGTACTATAAAAAGATTCCTACTTTTCACAATTATTTTGCCTAAAATAATCTTATTCTATGTCTTGTTCCACTTCGTACCTAAAATCGCCAAACTTTTTGATCCTTGAGAGGAGGTTTTTGAAGGGAATGGAAAGCATGAGTGAGCAAATTCGGTTCAACCAGATTTGAACAATCCAAATTGATTCAATCAGAGAACTGAATTTGATTATAATTTTACAATATATCAAATATTTATAAATTTATTATAAAAACCAACTATAATTAAGTTTGATTCGGGTTCTATTATAATTTTTGTTCGATTTGATAAAACTTAAAATGCAGTTCGATTTTTTAATTGAACCAATTTAGATCATTTGAATCCAATTGAACCGAATTCGGTCACCCCTAGTGAAAAGTAAGAGAGCCTAACTTCCATGCTTTAGAGTAACCGTTGATTTCCGATCCACTTATATTTCCCACTTGCTCTCCCTCTAAATTGATGGAATTCGGGTGAAATATGTAAAAATTGACAAGTGTTTTTCAAATATTTAAATAATATCCACGTTTGCTTCACTTCACAAATTTCATCCCCCTCAAATATAAAATTATCAATCCTTTATGTTTCTTTATATGCTATTAAGTAGTTTTTGAGCGACTCATGAATATATTATTTGTAAAAAAACTAAATTTTAAAAAATAATTTATATAATATATTAGTTAGTAGATATATTTAACGTATATACCATTTATAATAGACTAAATTTTTAAAAAATAAAATGTTAAATATATATTAATTAATAAAAAATTTCATCATTCAATGAATAATTATTAAATTTAAATTTAATTAATTAAATAACTAAAAATATTTCAATATATATATATATATATATATATATTGATTCTTAAATCTACAGTTTATTCATTTGCTATACATGTGATCTCACAATAAAAGGAACTCGGACAATTTAATAAGTTATTTTATTTTAGTGCATGCAATTTGAAGTTAAAATATATGAAATTTAACTTTTTTTTTATTTGAATAAATAAGAAATTCTTAGGAAAAATAGGATGTCGAACACATGGCTTCCTACTTTTCATGTCGGAATGTGTACTAGTTAAGCTAAATCTAATTAGTAATCTTCGGCTTATTAAAATAAAGAAAATTTATACCCGTTAACAAGGCCTTTATTTTAGTTTCGCCTATAGGCCCCGGAGAAGGTAGGAACGATCCTGGTTGTTGCAAATCCATTTATATTGTTTAGAATATCTTTTCATCTTTTAATCATGATATTCAATCTCAACCATTAAGTTTATATATTTTGGGAATTTTTATAAACTTTGTACTTAAATTCTATATAAAAATTGAAAATTAATGAAAAAATATTTAATTGGAATAAAAAAATATTTATTTAATACTGTATTAATTCTCTGTCTTGAGATAAAAAATAGAGTGTAAAAAATTCGATCCTTTGTAAAAAAAACCTTATTTGACAAATTTGAATGGGAGGTGTTTCCTTTCATGTCCGTATTTGGATAATCGTGTTTGACCACTTGATTAATGTTCATGTTTTCAACCTTGCTTCTTTGTTTTCATTTTTGACATATTTGGATAATCATGTTTGACCACTTTATTAATGTTTATGTTTTCAATCTGGCTTCTTTGTTTTCATTTTTGACAAATATGGCATGTATAAAAGCATGAGTAGATGGATATGGAAGGAGATATCATAGTGAGGGGAAATTATATTGAACATTCAATGGTTGGATTGAGGAATGATGTAAAATGTCAGATATTCAATATAATTTCTCCATAGTGAGAACCAAATTTTATTTCTCTAGAAGAAATGCATTTACCATTATAAAATGTCAAAATTTTTTATTGGTGTCAACTAGGTGGAAATGAGTCGAATCGGAACCGATCTTAAGCTCCGCTCAGTTTGAAAATAAAAATGATTGAGCATGGCAAAGTTATTGTTCTACAAAAAAACTTCATTTTTAAACTTTCTTCGTGATCTAGAAAAATAATTTTAAAATTGCTCTAAGACTAGTATAATGACTTGACAACAAACGGTGAAAGTTTGTTTATTTGGGAATTAATTAAGAAATGTTGAATGGCATTAGGAGAGTGCAGGAGATGAGACAAAATGAAATGCCTTTCCATATGGGAATGGAAAGAACAAACAATAATACAAAATAAACAATATCAAATCAAACAAAATAAAATGCAAAACTTGAAGACTATATCTCCATCATTCAACCCTCTTTTTTTTTCCTTTATTTAAAATGAAAATTAAATCCAAGAACAAACAAAACTTCCCCTTTGTATTTTTTTAACATTGTAGTCACACAGTTATCCTATTGTTAATATTTGTTCTTTTAAAATATATTTTTGTACGTGGATAAGAAGGAATCCCAATTTTCACTTTTTGCTATAAGTGGTTTATACCTGCACTTACTATATAAAGATATTATATTAAAATATATGTAAAGACTATGATAACTTTATTTTTTTAAAAGTTAAAGTTATTTTATTTTTCATCACTTAAATTAGTGGAATGGAATTCAATTTAATGAAGATGGTAGAAAAGTTATGAAAAACAAAGTCACTAAAAAAAGCCTAAAATACAACAATTTAGTTGCTTTCAATTGTATTGTCGTTTTAATGGATTCATAGGACCTTGCTTAATCTCTCTAGTTAGTTTAATTTATATACTCCTCAATACAACCTATCGAAGGTTCTCGTTACATTCATCAACTCATAAAAAGTGAATAATTTTGTAACTGATACTTCTCAAATCACATATTCATACATGTTGTATATGTGAATCATGTTTTGAAAAGTTTAATAAGTCAAACTAACAGCAGATGAACACATAACACATTAAATGAGAAATTTCGAAACAATTTGTGACATCAATTCATTATAGGTTGTACATATTCTATCATTGAAAAAAAGTTGAGTTTGTACAAAAGACCAGATCCTTCAAACTCTTATTTCATTCAAGGGTTAAAACTACATGGTTGGAAATAACTGATCCACTCATGAGCAAGCCAATCTAGTCAAAAGGTTCGATCAAATTTGGTTCAAAAAAATTAATTGTGTTTCCATAAGAACAAAATATGGTAATTTACAGTTTCTATTCCTATATTTTCATCTATGTTGATAAAGAAAACGATTTCTCTTGTGTATTATTTTTTCTCTGGCATTTTTTATTGGAAAATCGTGAAAAACAGACATTGAGCTCTCAAACTATTAAAGTTGTGAAAATCGAGCTTATGTTTGACTAATCGTTATTCAATTTCGATTTGACATTTGTTGCAGCAATGTCCTATATTCTAACACATATAACATACAATTCAAATGTGTATGTATTTCGTTTCTGTAAACAAAAAAAAATGTATTCCTTCAGAAAGAATCATAAACCCTATTTACTACACACCAAAATGCAAAAGTATGTTCCAAAAAAATGAGAGGCGCATCCATGGCGGAACATTTTGATTGTATTGTAAATGGTAACTCGTTTTTTGAAAAAAACAAAAAGATGAAAATAGAATTTAAGCAATTTTTACAAAATCCAACAATTATCTTTATCTCTACGTTGTAATTTAAGGACATATTGATGGCATCAGCTTCCCTGACTTCAAGACTACTAAAGCTGAACTTTGTTTCTGGCTATTTCATATTTTAAAGCATCACATTTTTTACAAATCTGTGGTAAAAGGTAACGTGGGCTCTCCATTAGCCGGTGATAAATTATAATATTTATTTTTAGATTGAGAAAATGTTAAAGTAAGAGGTACCGAGAAAATGGTTGAAGTAAATTTATTTTAAAAACTTTATAAATCGAGAAAATGAATTTAAACATGGAGTTTAGAGTATAGTTTTTGGAGTAACGATTGAACATGAGCTAAAAATTTTAACTTTTGCCCTAATTTTGGGGGAAAAAAGTGTATTAATTTACCTCTTCATACTTTAGTGATATTACAAGTATTTGATGGTAAAATTATAAAGGAAATAGTTGGAGTAAAATTAGAAATATTATGTTCTACTAAGACATTTCCTCCTATCTTTGAAAATCCAGTCTTTCTCAATTACAAAACTCATTAATATCTATAAGTGTTCATCAATACGTCCTCGCAAATTGATGGCATGAAACCAACTTTGAACTCCTCTGTGGACTCTGCAAGCAAACACAACATTCGATAGGCTGGTCATTTCTCCGACATGGCCTCTCCGATGCTAAAGTAAGAAATCTTTTTAGCCTTTAGAGAGCAGAATAAGGAAAGAGGTTGCTGAGTAAGAAAAAAAAGTAT
>CAOJBJ010465011.1:0-11203 GCA_948291685.1 Euphorbia celastroides | reverse complement strand
CACTTTCAGTATCGATGCTGATGAGGAGAAGCTGATTCTGTATGAACGAAATGAAGTAATAATCTTTTCTCAATTTTTACTCTTACTGTAAATCTTTCTTTGAATTTTTTTATCAACAAAACCCGTGTTCTTAATGCAGGTAACCGACCATGAACTAATGGAGAATGGACGTAACATTAAAGTGACCGAGGAGAACAAACATCTATATGTGGATTTAGTGACCGAGCATCGGTTGACCACTGCTATTCGCCCTCAAATAAATGCTTTCATGGAGGGATTCAACGAGTTGATTAGCAGGGAGTTGATTTCTATTTTCAATGACAAGGAATTAGAACTGTTGATTAGTGGGCTTCCAGAAATCGATTGTAAGTTCCTTGTAGCTCTTCCTATTCATTTCCATTTTGTAGCCTGCCATCCATATATATGAATTAACAAATGATCTTCTATTGTTCTTTCAGTGGATGATATGAGAGCAAATACAGAATATTCAGGATACAGTGCAGCATCCCCTGTAATACAGTGGTTCTGGGAGGTTGTTCAAGGCTTCAGCAAAGAGGACAAGGCTCGTCTTCTGCAGTTTGTCACTGGCACCTCTAAGGTACTTTACTCTTCCTAGATTTAGTTCTTATTAGCTTTTAAAGGTAATGTTTTTTTATCATCTTAATGATCGATTTGGCGTATTATGATTATCATGGCAGGTGCCATTGGAAGGATTCAGTGCACTTCAAGGTATCTCGGGTTCTCAAAAGTTCCAAATACACAAAGCATATGGAAGTCCTGATCACTTGCCTTCGGCTCATACTTGGTAATCTTATGCCTGTGATTATTGTTTGCAGAAAGTGTGTAAATTTTGTGAGTCAAAAATACTGAAATGGAAATTGGTGTTTTTTTGTTGGCAGTTTTAATCAGTTGGACTTGCCGGAGTATCCATCAAAGCAACATCTGGAAGAGAGATTGCTGCTTGCCATTCATGAAGCCAATGAAGGATTCGGGTTTGGATAGTTTTCAAAAGCATTAGTGGATTCTAGTGGCTATCATGTAGATAAATCTTATGCTCAGTTAGTTGTTCATATTTTGTACAGTCCAATTTTATTGCATTTTGATTATTTTGTTTTCCTTTTTCCTTATTTTTTTTCAATGTTTAGGGGTTTTAGTTGCCCATATATTCGATTTTGTGGTTATGCTTTATAGCATGTCTGTCCCTTTAGTGGTAATTTAATCTATGGTCTACAGGTTCTATCAGCTGTTTTTAGCTTGAATTTCTGTTTTGATAGATTCGTAATAGATAATGCCCAAAATTTACATATAGTGAAGAGCTAATTCATTGCAAGACAACCTCTTTAATAGCGTAAGAAATTTTTATAATAGTTTCGTAGGCAAAGTACTTGATCCTTTTGTCAAGAATCGGATTACATTTTTACTTGGCGAAAATAACTGTGAATAAGCTGGTACAATTAAAAGAGCATCATTCTGGTTATTTTAGTTAAACACGGACATAAGTTCTATCTTCTTTTATGGTTCCTCGATTGACTCATGGTCTTATTCTCATCTGTTTCTCTATTTTCTTCGCTTTTACACTCACTTTCCATCACAGTGTAATGGAAGTAATAGCCTTACAAAACCCGACTTTTACATATTCTTCCATATATGAATTTCCGATCTTGACAGCAAAACTCAAAGGTACGCTAATTTTTCATGTAAGAAAACAAGCATGAACTAGAAACAGCAGACATGAACCTCGTCTGCTTCTTCTTCTTCTTCTGGGTTTGATTTTGGATAGTATATTTAGACTGAATAATTCGTATAAACTCCTTTATACTGCTTTTCAACCTGGCTTTTTGCTGTATAATTCGTATAAACTCCTTTGCACTGCTTTTCAACCAGACTTTTTTTTGTTTTTTCTTCTTCTTATGGATGCTTTTTTATAGCATGAACTTGTCAAAGACCTCATATATTCTAAAAATATAAACATGGGATTTGCTTTTGTGATTGCAACTCGACGGCATTTAAGCACCAATAGGAACTAGAATTTGTAATTCAATAGTGGTAATGAGCTATTTATACGCTTGCTTCAAGATACTCGTTTTAAGTGTCTGACTATTATTTTAATTTTACATTGATCTTGTATACTTTCATATCTTAATAGCCTGGATTTTCTGTTAATATAGCAATTCACATTGTGAGCTAATGGAAACTGAGCTCTGAACACTCCCGAAAAGTTCTTCCAATTTTTGTCTCGTTGTATACATCAACTTGACTCTACAATTCAGGTGGTTTGTTGTAATACGTGTTCGAAAAATTGGTCGGATAAACTTAAAAAGCATACTTTGTTGTTTTGGTGTTTTACAAAAACATTTTTATAGTATTTTTTTTTTCAAAAACATGTTTGTGGTTTCAAAAGTTAGCAAAAACATGCTAAACTAAAACTAAAGGTATGTTTTTGATAAATTGCATTTTTAGTAATATTACACCAATTGTTTTATATAAATTTAATATTTCTATATTTTAACGATATTATTTGTGAATTATTTACTAAGATTTGAGTAAATTTTGAAAATGTTTCATTTTATTATGATTTTTAAAGTTATCATCAATTTTAATTTAATATAAATAATTGTACATCTCGAAAAATTATAAAATCTATTACGGATGCGTTATATTTTAATAAAAAAACATGTAAAATTTTTAAATGTGGTTTTAAAATTTTGAGAAGTATTATTTTGTAAAATTTTGAAATAACAGGTGTATGATTTTGAAAAAAAAAATAAAATTATACCACAAGGATGTTTTTAAAAAAAAACCCGAAACAAATCAATTCTATTATAGAAAAGGACAAAAACTTTTATCTTACACGATGGAAAGTCCATTGAATTGCCTTCAAGTTTTGTGCACTTAAGCTTTTGCTTCCTCGAGACACAGTTCCACTTCTTTTCGGGATATGCGGCATTTTTTGTTACTTCAAAAGTCTGGGGATACCAAGCAACTTTTTGTAACAACAAAATATTATTTCTAACCACAAATGCAATAATGCTTTTTAGAGCTTATTTACACTTAAGAGTAAGGGATCTTTCAAAGTGAGGGGTTAAGTGAGGCGAAAACTTCACTGAAAATCCACTTGTCATAAGCAGACAAATATTGAAAATTCTTTAACCTCCAATTTCCCTCCCTACCAGCAAATGCATCAAAAAAATTTGCCATCTAACCTTTCTTTATTTGAATTGATGTTACACTTCTACTTGGGTCATTTGACTTGCCAAATACTTGATCCTTTCTCTTTAACATGTTCTCTTCATTAGTCATTACTGATGACTATGGAGGAAAATATAAACTTCAATGCAAGCCTTTCCTCCCAACATATTGTCTCAAGATAAAGCATTAAAGCTTAAGTGTTGAATACAAGAGTAGTAGCTCGATAAATTACTAAGCTAATGAAAAGTTAGATAACATTTCCAAAATAGATCAGCAAGTGATGTTTGAAACTACTACAATCATAAATATTCACTAAAACTAAGTTCTAACGTCAGATCCGCTGAAAGGGAATTTTCCAGAAATCGATAACAAGTATAGAAGCAGAAACTAAAAAGATAAAGAATTAAGAGATAGAACTGGGAATTTCATTCATAATGAAAAAAGATAACAAACAAAGGGAGAAACGCTCCCCTCTCTACAAGAAGATGCAGAGCCTGTTTCTCAAGAAACAAAATAACTGAAAACTAGCCTCCCTCTCTCTCCTCACTCACACGCAATATAATCTCCTCAAAAGGCCAAACCGCTCATCCCACACCAGCTGCTGTCAATTCCCCCAAGTGCCCTTCCACATGTTTCTTCTTTTCCCTCTCATAAGCTTGTAACGGCCTTGACCCAAACACAATCTCATTAAACACAGATTCATCAGTTATGGAATTAGCTAAATCTCTATCATCCGCTTCCTTTGTGGCCACAGAGAACCCTGCACATAAAATAGATATCAGCATACCAAAATGAAACAAAACCATATATGTTCCTGAGTTCTACACATACACATACACATAACACAGGTCTCAGGCAAATGATTCATTGAGCATCACATACAACAATATGCAGTTGTTTCGGTGTTAAACTGCTCAATGGTGCACAGATATCGCATTTAACAGCGACCATTTTAAACACAGGTTACCTTTATAAAATGTTTCTCTTTTGCTCAATGCAGAAAACGAGATAATGTCGTGCACTGACAGAGTGCAGTAAGTACTCTACATAAAACCCAATGAATACAATTTTGATGACAACATAAGAGAAAATACATAATGCTTTGACAGCTTTCCTCAACCCAAATAATACAGATTACTATTCCCAAGTCCCCCAACTAAACAAAAGAACATCACAAGAATATAAAGCAAGTTCTGATATTCCACAGCACAAACAATTTTTTGATAACAATACACATGCTGACATGCATCTATGCATATTCTTCAATGAACGACTCCATAAGTTGCAATAGAATCAAAATAAGCTACAAAAGAATCATCTAGTATTGCAAGCATATATATAAATAGAACACCAAATGAATGCAACAAGAAAAGGCAATTGAAACTCACTAAGATTCTGTCCGGATTTTCTTTGCGCCCTTTTTCTTATTTTTCTTCTTCCTTTTAGCAGGTCCATGGCCAACATTTGCAGGCGGTACATAATTTGATGGAACAAACGCAATTGGAAGTTGAATTCTTTCTTGTGTAGCTTCTCCTTTTGGCAAGGAAAATGTATGGAGGGGAGGAATATTGAGGGGTTGTTCAACATTACTGGGCACATATGTAACTGGAAGATTCATTTTCTCTTGTGTTGCAGCAGCTGCAGGTTGGATACCTAGCACTGGCTCACTTGTTGCTATTACTGGAACAATAACATTGCTCATGGCCGAAGTGCTACTTTCAGCATTCTGGAACCCGTTATTTTTAGGCAGTGCAGCCAAAAATTTACTTTTAGAGCTGATTATTTTACAAAGAGCTGTCCTTGATGGAGACTCACCACCACCTGCAGTCATCTAATCAGTTAATGAGCCACAATGAAGATATGGAACAAATATGGTAAGATACATTACCAATAATAGCAAGTAGCACAGCCTGGGCGACTAGTTGTTCAGCCTCTTTTTTGGTTCTTCCATTCTTCCCAACGTAAGTGACACCATTTATAACCAAAGAGGACACGAAACATGAAGGCTGTACCAAAGTCTGAACAGTGTTGTAAACAGGCTTTTCCAATTGCATCTTGACTGCATACTCGTGCAAGATGGACTTACATAATACCGTGCTCTGATATTGTTGAAAAGAGGAGAAAAATGTTAGTCAAAAAACTTATTCCTTTAAGATGAATATTATGCGTTTTCTTCTCAGCCCCCGTGAAGACAAAAAAACTTCTCATACAGTAGCTAATCTTATTTTAATAAATCAAGCAGTAGGCAAAACATTAATATGATATAATGAGCAAAATGCCTCACCTTGCACAATTGACAATGAAAAAGACCAAGCATGAAGTAAAAGTAACAATAATCATTAAGCCTAGGATACGGCACTAAAGCATATACTCATCAGAAAAGAGAGAACAAAACATTTCCATAAATACTTGAAAATACTATTAGGCTAAATTTATAGTGACCTCATGAATAAGTGAGAAGTCTTCGACTTCTTCGTTGACTCTTGGGCATAAAGATTCTAAAGCGATTTTTGCAGCATCATGCTCGGCTTCCTTTATATGCAAGAATACGTTCGGAGAAGTGAAGTGTTGCCCACCAACCAACACTGTTGACCTGAATCTTGGCATATGTTTAGATCCTTCATTGACAGTTTTATAAGTTGCGGGCGGTAATGATTCCTTTTGGATGTATTGATGCAATAGACCTTTGTGTGTAATGGGTGCCGGCATATCTAAACATAATAAATCAATACACGTCTATCAATTCATTCTTTAATAAAATTAAATGAATAGGAAACATTGTCCACACTATAACATCAAAACCAAAAGTTGCATACGCAAATCATGGGAGAAATCAACATTGAAATAATTAGCAATAATTTATAAGTGTAACACATTCAATTGCATAATAGTATTTACAATACAAGTAGCAAAGTATCTACCAAGTACCATCAATATACCAACATAAGTAATGATTTTAATTTTTAAGTTCTGATAAATTAATTCATCTTACCATCTGTACAAGAGTGACATGCAAATGTTGCCCAAATAAACATCTGGAATGCATAATTAGTAAATTTACTATCATATCTAGCAAGTTCTAATTCAAGAAAAAAATGATATAGTTATGTTATATGTTTAAATATGATCGATAATTACAAAACCAAATGGTGTCCAAATTTAACAAGGGAGAAAAAGAAAGAACACTCAAACATACAAATCAATAGGAAATATCAATCTTTTTCCTGGTGCAAAATACTTATTAATTAATAAGGGAATAGTTAAACGTCGCCCCAAATTACTGTGGGACGCCCCTGGAAATGCCACTTCTGCCCTTCATTAAAGGGGCTGGAAAAGAAAAAAAAAGAGAGAGAGGACAGAAAAGTTAAAAGTGGGGGTAAAGAGGTATTTTCTAGGGGCGTTTTTCATGAATTTGAGGCGTCATTTAGTTCCCCAGATTAATAATTAGAAATTTAAGGTTAACTTAAGAAAACCAAAAAGTATTGATGATATGAAATTATGAATACAGATGCTTCTCATGAAAGAAGTCATACTTAACATCTACTCATAGAACAATTGAAACTAGATGGTTTAAATAACTACAAACAAAAAAATCCAAATCATATAAGAACCAAATGAGTTACTCACTGTTCGAAGATGAAGTAGGAGCAGACACAGCCGGAGTAGCATCAGAAGCCAAAGTTGGAGCAGGAGGAGCAAGGGTAGCCATAACAGGAGCAGGAGCCAAAGTTGCAACCGGTGTGGGCACAGGTGCAGGTGTGGAAGTAGTTGCAATCATGGGTTAGGGTTCAGCAATCACCAATCAGGCTTCTCTTTCTATTTTAACACAGAAGACACACGTTTACAAAGACATTAACTCTTAATTGTAAAAGAAATCTGGAAAATCCCAAAAGCTTAAACCCTAACAGTAAACACGTGAAAATAAAACAACAGCTAGTTGTGGGATAAACCCTCGCTGTAGCAAGTCACCTGCTTTTTCCAAAAGCTCAAAATATCAAAATTACGCACATCACATGAACAAAAACTCCACAATTCAGCACGAGAAGCAGAACAATTGAAGCAGATGGAAAATCAAAGAATTAAGAAATGAGAGAAATGGAGAGAGATAAAGAGAGAAATACCTGAGAGAGGAGAAGTGAATCAACAGGGATGGTTGGTGGAGGTGAAAGATTGTGAGGAGTATGGTTAGGGTTCGGAGGAGTTTGATGTAAATGTGCAGAGTAATTAACTTTTTTGGCAACTAATTAATTTAATCTTATCACAGGAGTGCATTATTGATTAATAATTATCGCATAAAGATATTCTTATAGATTTAATTACATTTGAAAATTTTAAGTTTTCTAAAATGTGTTTTTGCTTAACTAATTGTTTACTCGAAACATGGGAGATAACAAAATTAAGTAATACTAGAGCGAAATAAACGGAAAGAATGATTCAGTTAAATCTGATCACTGAGTTTCAATTTAAAGTTTTTTATGCAAGAACAAAACATCAACGTCTTTGAAACAAAAAAAGAATTGGCATCTTCTCGTGGAATCCAATATTTTTCTTTCTTCCATCGCTTATTTGCATTTTTCTTGGTTTATTATCCCTTACACATCTAGAATCTATGCTAAGTGGTTTTTTTTTTGAGATTTTCACTAAAATTAAAAAAAATTAATTAAGAATATAAGTTTATTGATTTATTCTTATTTAATATGAAAATCTAGCCTAGTAAATGGAGTACAAATTAATTATGTATGAGTAAAATAGAAAGAAATAGATAAACTTATGCATTGAAAATTGAGAATGACAATCAAAAGGAATATAAGAAAATTAGTTAAAAGATCACTTAAAAAGAACCGGAGAGAGTGTATTTTAGTCCAATTTTTGCGAATTCTTCTTCATTTGTTGTTTGTATCACGTGTTAATCTTCTGGATTTGTACTCTACTATATACACATGTGAAACAATTGTGGTAAGCAACCATAAATAAAATCCATTTTCTTAAAAAGTTGGTAGTTTTGTTGCTAAGATTGAATGACCTCTGTATAGCATTTATTAACATACGGTACACAACAATTATGAGGATTTACTTTTCCGTGAAAAGAAATCAAAGAATTTGTGGCAATGGTTAACTTGCTTTTAAGCTCGATGCTTTTCAACAACTTTAGACCATAAGATATTTGAAAAATTATGAGAGTGACGAAACAAACAATTCCTGGTCATGCCAAGCAACAGATATCAACGACAACATTTTTATCTTCATCCTCTTCAACAAGATGGTTGAGAGCAAAATGAAGCCGTTAAAACATCATGCTTTATTCTAAATAGGGTTCTAATTAGACTTATTCTTGGTACGATACTCTATAAGCCTTGGAGATTAAAACACTTTGGATGCAATAAAAGGAAGGAATTTTGCAATTTTGGTTCTGAAATCTATTGTACTTCTTGTATTCATCATGTACCCAAGTATGCAAGTAAAATCCTTAGAACCATATGAAATGAACTTCGACTTTGAAAGCACGAACCATTTCTCGAGATTAGAAACACTTTATAAACCTTAAAGTTGTTGAAGGTAAACCTCCTCCTGGAAAAACCACTTGAAGGTGTATCATACAACACAAATCATAAACACTTTATAGACCTTAAAGTTGTAATCGTAGACAATAATCATATCTGAATATCATCAACAATGGAATCATACAACACAATGTCCAGTGGTTCACAACACTCAATGATGCAATCCACAATCACCTAAAATTATACCCAAATGTATCACATATATACACTGCTCAAATCTCTAGGACGCATCTGCACACAAGTTAACTACACTGCACAACAAGATCCACCACTGATATCTACAAGGACCGTCATCCCACATTTGGTGTTAGCAGACAGCAGCATCACATTTTATTTCCAATTCTAGGCCATATGTACTTCGCCGTATTGAGGTATCAACTTGCTTAACTAGTGAATACAGTACAACACAGTTTGCTGTTATCCTCTAAATGAGGTACCATATCGAAGGTATCGCCTTTAATGGAGGGAAATATCTAAAATTCTAACCAAATCTAGCAGGTATATCCCTTGCTACAATCGATGGATTTGCAAGCTCCCCTAGCAGTTCCTGTGGATACAAGAAACTTGTAAATAAGCCACACTTGAACTGATATTGTTTTCAGGCTTGGGTTGTTCACGGTATGGCATTTATGATGACTAGTAACTCCCAAGTTTCAAGCGAAAGCATGTTATTGCTAAATGAGCATACAAAAGCCTAGTTATTATCAAGTAACTTCCACCATTGCTTTTGTAATTTAAGCAACTATTAATGGCCAAAAGCAATCAACTCTGAACTTATATGATTTTGAAAGACTGCACTGAGAGTCCACAAATATAATATCTAAAGCAAGCCATCATGTTACTTATCCAGGGGGCATAAATACCTTATCATGGTAGCAAATCGAGAATTGAAATTCAGAAATTTTGAATCGAAAGATTGAGTCCATAAATTAATGCTAATAATAGAAAATCTAACTAGGTCAACTTAGAATGCTGTAAAGTTTCGTTCCAGAAATGCAATTCTATTATAAAAGAAATCATATCAACCAACAAAATACTTCAAAAGCAATACAAATATAATTTAGTAACACTGATTTGCTAATCATTGCTCATCATCAAGGAATTACTATGCCAAGCATCCTTATTTTATTCTTTCCATAATTGCTCTTTTAATTATTCATTCTAATTTTTCAACCTGCCTATATTGATTTCCAACTACATAGTTAACGCGTTTCCAATTTTGATTATAAAACTGTACTTGTCTAAGTTGAGTTCATGAATAGGTCAATTTACTCAATTTACATTGAATAGGTCATTTAATGACCAATTCAAATAGCTTGATTAACCAATTGATTAGAATCGATTATGGAGCAAAGCAAATCGTTCACATAGTGAATATAATTTTGGTATTATGTACCTGATCATCATCTGCTGAAGGCTGAACGATTTCTACTGGCAAAGTGCTCGATATATCTCCGGTTGCATCTTGCAACACCTGCATGACATGAAAAAGGTTACTAAAAGTAAAGCAATAGCACAGACTTCGGAGAGCATAATGAAGTACAGTAACACCAATGACTAAAACAATCTCGCTGTTCAGAATCCCAAACTAAAAAAAAGGTTAAAAAGGGAAAAAAGACAACTGAATCTTTTAATTACACCAATTTCCCAGATTGCTAAACTGAATTTCATATAACTTATTCTGCAACACGTTCAGCATCATGCCTTCACAGTAACTTGAGGAAGAAAATAACAAATTTACTTATTCAACATTTCAACTCCTAAATTAATCGATACACTATAATATCACAACAAAAATTAAGCAGCATGGAACTAAAATGTATATCCTCTGCATAATATAGCTGGGAGCATGGGATTCAAAACATACTTCTCCACTTGGATTCATAGAAGGATTGTTTGATCTTTCGGTTATGGTCTCAGCAGGGTCTTCAGAGATTCCCTGAACATCAATAGTTAAACACTTACACTTAAAATGATGGAACATGCCAATTTATTAATAAGACAACGCAGAAGAAAGAGTACATGATTGTCCTGGTTCCCGAGTAAATCTCCTTCAACAATAGATGGCTTGACTTCGAATGGGGTTTCCTGCACCAATCACCAAATGAAACTGTTTACATTTACAATTTCAAAGAGTAGATCCAAAATGTTTTGTACCGACTTCAGAAATGCACAAAATAAGTAACATTCAGCTAAAGGTTGCAGCTCAGAAAGAGTTGCTACTCTTTCTTAAGATACGTACAGGTTGAATTTGCTCCATTGGAGTATTTCTCCCTCTACTGAGATCCCTCAATGTTCCCTGACAACTAACAAGTAAAAATGAGCATAACTCCAAAGGCATAGAACATCAAAGGTAAGCCAATAGAAAATATGAATGTCTAGAAGACATTAAAAACGTATAAATCTGTCCTCCTCAACTAACAGGAAAATTATAGTGGTGAAATATTGGCTTC
>CAOJBJ010463773.1:0-10251 GCA_948291685.1 Euphorbia celastroides | reverse complement strand
AATATAATGCAGATCAACTACTTCAGGTGGGATAAGAAGGAAGAATCTGCACCCGATTTCTACAGATTTTGCTGCCTAATGACCAAGTTTCGCAAGTGAGTGTTCTTTCACAAAAAAAGTTTGCATTTTCTTTGACATGTATTTATTTCCCTTGTGTTGTTGATTGTGATCCTGCAGTGAATGTGAGTCCCTTGGTTTGAGTGACTTTCCTACAGCAGAGAGATTACAATGGCATGGCCATACTCCTGCAATGCCTGATTGGTCCGAAACAAGCCGTTTTGTCGGTTTTACTCTGGTTTGCTTTCTTTCACACTTTAACCCTCCATCCCACTTTTTTTGTTTTGGGTTTTACTAAAGACAGTCGAGTTTTACTTGTTGTAGTCGGTAGTGAAGACATAATAATAAGTGCTCATTGAAATTCATATTCTTATCAATTTCTACATTCAATCTCACATGAAACCAACAATTCAATGTAAACCACAACAGTTTAGACGAATATAGACAACAAAAACTAAAGCCAAACAATTCTAATTAAATTTAAAAAAGGAAAATAAAAGTGCAACTAGCGTTTGTCCAAAACGTCAAACGCAGATCCAGTGGGGTGGGAGTTTCCCGAAAACGCTTTTGTTTTTTTTAAAAAAGAATTTGTCTCATTTGGGCTCAAATAAAGTGGATTGAAAAATCCTCAACCTGCCTTTTTAACCTAGGACCTTTAGAGTATGCAGTTTCCATCTTAGCTAGTGGACCAAGACTTCAAAAAATATAGGCCTAATGCATATTTTGCCCCTTAAATTAGGCAAAAATTCACTTTTGACGCCCTTAACTTTGATTTTGTCCCGCTAACCCCCTAAACTTGGCAAAAGTGTACCCAACAGCCCCCTTATGCTGACGTGGCAACGTGTGGACACGTGGGCTTTTCAAGTGATAAACGTTGCCAAGTTAAAGGGGAAAATATGTGTTAGGCCAAAAATATACCATTTCGAGTATTTGATTCGAATGCTATTTTTCCCAACAATATACTATTTTAAGTAATTGTCAATTGTCTTTAGTCATTGTGATTTTGTTTTGTGTGATACAGATAGACTCGGTGAAAGGGGAGATATATGTGGGGTTCAATGCGAGCCACATGGCGGTTACAATCGCATTGCCAGAGCGGCCCGGCTACAGGTGGGACCCTCTGGTAGACACGGGAAAGCCTGCACCTTTCGACTTCCTATCGAGCGAGCTCCCCCAAAGAGAAATGTCTATAAAGCAGTACTCTCACTTCCTTGATGCCAATTTGTACCCCATGCTCAGTTATTCTTCCATCATCCTCGTCCTTGTCCCCGATGTGAATGTGTAATTTCAAGCCACTCGCCTTCTCTTGAAATTGCAGGGTTATGGGATAACATAAGTGTGTTGTGTTGTGTGAATATGTGTAAATAAATTTCCAATATAAGGCAATTTCATACAGAGAAAAAAAGCTGGTGGTAAAATGGAAGCAGAAAATGCGAGTTGTTGGTGCCGGTAGGCATTGTTTTGTAATAATGTATGATGTATTGCACGTACATTAATTGTGCATCACTAATAAAGGCAATAAAGTTAATGTATTTGTACCTATGGTACGAAACGGGTATCTATTCATTGATAAATATGAACAAGTTTAAGGTATAGTCTATGTCATGTGAACTGATAGAACCAAAGATTTGTTAAATAACTTGTAGCACTAGATAGGGAGTCTCGTGTTGACAATGTGGGGTTAAATTGATCTGCTAATGCTCATTAGGTTTCAATTAATCACACTTGATTGGAGCAAGTAGTTGGCATGTGTTTTAAAATGTTGCGAAATTGGTACGTTTCATGAGGGAATTTTCTTTGTTATTTAATGTAATGCATTTGTGCAATATTTATAAAAGAGAATTGAACGGACAAATTTGTAAAGGTTTTAGTTCTGCATGTGGTCAATTTGCAAATATTACAAGTGCCTAAGGTATTTTTGGTTCATGGAATGGTATACAGGGATTTTTTTTATATATATAATAAGACTGAGGGCGGACGGAAATTTGGATCAGACATTCCAACTAAATTGGCACACCTGGAAACCAATCACCAAAACCTGAACCTCCCAATATATTATTAAAAAGAATAAAAAAATTACAATGTTAAATGAACCGAAACATGTTTCAGCCACTGACATCATGTAAAAAATTGCCCATACAAAAATGAGGGATTTCTTTTTCATATATATTAAGAAACTGAATCTAAAAAGGCCACAGTGCAATTTCCTTCCCTAAAGGATTTCCCTATGGCTGAATTTAAAGTTAATACAGGAACTGTTACGAAGCATTTTGGCTTATTCTAAAATTTTATCTATTTTCCGAGGTGGAATTGCTCATTTTATCAAGAACTCAACCTGGTAAAATATATTTGCATGAACATATTACGCGTGCACTCAGCCAAAATTCAATATATACTTTAATTGGATTGAAGAAACAGCAAAAAGCAGAAAGTTTGAAAATACTACAAATCAAATTAATTGTCAAATATAACCTTTAATGAAATAATGACATCATGGTATCTCAACTGAATGATTGTAAAGATGTCTTTTTTCTACAACTTTGAGCTTTTTTTAGATGGCACATACTAATTTCTGTAGTTGAAGAAAAGCATGAATATATTATCTGACATGATTATATAGATAATTAACAACAAATAAGAAAAAAAGGATTAGAATGCAAACGGCATTGCCAACAAAGGACAACCTAATCCAAATCACATAACATGCATTTTCTTAACTTACTCTTTAATATACATCACACCCAAAATAGCAAACAAGTTTTGTACTTATTTCTCACTTGTTCCCCAAACCCATATCATACCTATACTACTGAACTAGCTAGCTACTTCAATTAAGTTTCCATTAACTATCCATCCCTTACTTATTCTCTCCAACAAAAGAAATTTGAGATGGAGAAGAAGAAAACCTTGGATGGAATATTGTTGCAGCATCCCTTTTTCTTGTTTCTTACATTAGGGTTAGGATTTGTGGTAATGGATCCTTTCAAAATCGGTCCTTTAGGCCGCCATGACTTCAAGCCGGTGAAGCATGACATTGCACCATACAAGCAAGTCATGGAGAGTTGGCCTAGAGATGATGTTGGTCGCCTTGGAAACGGGACATTGGAGTTTGTGGATGAAGTTTTCGGTCCTGAGTCCTTGGAGTTCGATAGCTTGGGGCGTGGTCCTTACACTGGACTCGCTGATGGACGTGTTGTTAGATGGATGGGGGAAGGTGTCGGGTGGGAGACATTCGCAGTTGTTACATCAAACTGGTGAGTTGATTTTTGTTGAAGACAGTCAACAATTACTTGCTATAGCTAGTGAAAAAAAATACCAAGAAAGTAAATAATATAGGTTAAATAATGCCTCCTGCATTAGCGGAGACGTTTTCAGAAAATGTTTGAGACAAAAATTTTGTTACATACATTGTTATGGGCAATTTCGTCTTTTCTTAAGATTATTTTAAAATACTTGTCTATTATTATTTACAGTTCAAAATGTTATAACTATGTGACATAATACTAACTGGCTTCGATGAATGATTGTGGAAAAAGGTCAGAGAAGAGTTGTGTTCGAGGGAAAGATTCGACAACAGCGAAGCAATGGAAGCACGAGAAAAAGTGTGGGAGACCGCTCGGGTTAAGGTTTGATAAAAAGAGTGGAAATTTGTACATAGCAGATGCATATTATGGACTAGTAGTAGTTGGACCACAAGGAGGAGTTGCCACTCCTTTAACAAATCATGCAAATGGGCAGCCTATTCTCTTTGCCAATGATCTTGACATTCACCCCAATGGCTCTATCTTCTTCACCGATACTAGCCAACGATATGACCGAATGTACCTTCTAACTTCACTCTTTACTTTACAGCTTCTTAATTCGAAATTCGCCTCATGGTTTAAGATTGACAACTTTTTCTCACTACCCGTTAAATTTTTAGTTTTTACTATTAGCTCCTTGAACTTGATTAAAATGAACTAAATTGATGTCTAGTGGCTAGTATCAACTTCTGGTAGCTTTTGACTTTTCAAAGATGTCATTATAATGGGTTTGACAAACTAGTGCACTTTTACAAGTTTGGGTGCTATGAGAAACTCTTAAAAGTTCATGGATACAGTCAACAAAAAGTAACAAGTTGAGGCGGTTTTCGATGTATTTTACCTCTAATTTTCAACAATAATCATGTGAACCGAAAAATGCAGGAACCATTTCTTTATACTATTGGAAGGGGAAGCAACAGGTAGGCTTCTAACATATGATCCAACTACTCAAACTACACATATAGTACTCAATGGCTTAGCATTCCCAAATGGAGTTCAATTCTCCAAGGATCACTCTTTCCTTCTCTTCACCGAGACCACTAATTGCCGGTCCACTCTCCTTTCCAACTTCTCTCTTTTCTTCAATCCAACACATATCATTTTTTATCAGTAACAAATGAATGAATGAACGAATGCAGAATAATGAAATACTGGCTAGAGGGCCCAAAGAGCGGGCAAACAGAAGTGGTAGCAAACCTGCCAGGATTTCCAGACAACATAAGAGCAAACGAGAAAGGGGAATTTTGGGTAGCAATAGACTGTTGCAGAACTCCAGCTCAAGAAATCTTGACAAACAATCCATGGATAAAAAGCTTTTATTTCAGGATACCAATGAGGATGAGCTTGCTAGCAAGAATGATGGGGATGAGAATGTACACTGTGATTTCACTGCTGAATGAGAAAGGAGAGATCTTGGAAGTTCTTGAAGACAGAAAAGGATCGGTTATGAAATTGGTAAGTGAAGTTAGACAAGTTGATGGCAAATTGTGGATTGGGACTGTGGCTCATAATCATATTGCTACTCTGCCTTATCCTTAGTCTCTTTTCATTTCGTTTTTTTTTTTGTTTGTGTTTAATAATCTGTGATTGTAACACTACTAATTGCCGTGTATGCTGGCTTGTTGCCTTGTTTTACATTTATGTTCCAGTTACCCATTATTTATAATTAATTCCATGCTTTATTACTTTTTCATTTTTGGAGCTTTTGCATGTGTTAGGTAATTGGTAGTTCTAACTCGTACATATATATCTCGTACTTTTCTTCAACTTCATTTCTGATATATATAAGTTCTAAATTTGTTTCAAGCCAAATGCATTTGGGCCTCTTGAACTTAATCTAAATTGCCTTTCGTTTTCCTAGACTTGCAAAAAAGTTTCTCTTGCCTCCTGGTAAAAATGCACCATTTTGCCCACTAGGCACCACGTGTAAACTTTTTATTGGTTTGACTTTTCAAATATGTCATTCAATCAGAGGTTGACACGTGGAATTCCAAGGATTAAGGGTTATTTTTAAACAAGTTTAGGAGATGGGAAGATCGTTCAAAAGTTCAGGAAGGTCATAGACAAATTTGAACAAGTTCAGAAAAATCTTGATGTATTTAGCCCTTTATTTTATATATTTGATAGCGTCTTAACATTAACTACTTAATCCCAATCGCCTAAATAATAATGCACGTTGAAATTCCATGCCAAATGGATTATTATTCACAGTTAATGGATATCAATTGATTTCCATAACTTCGGCAATATAAGAATGTAAAACATGGTTTTCAGAATGAATCTGCTGAGGGTAAAATCACGGTGAGATAAAAATGTGCGAGAAAATTCAATCTTTCATCGATAAAACAACATCTCAGTGAACTAATTAATTTATAGAGGGAACATAATTTTCATGATTTTTTTTTTAAAATAATTTTTATGTGTAATTCTTAAAATATTTGCAATTAAACTCTTAAACATATTTTTATCCAATTTTATTTTGATTATTCCAAATAGATTGGACACTGATAACTAGTCACCGTTGATTAGCTCCTAGTTGCTCTTCTTGTAATTCCGTCGCTGTTGTCGCCGTCGTCTCTGCCTGAAATCCACAAAAGTTAGGACCAAGGGGTGCCCTTTGGGAGGCTCTCCGATGCCTAAGTCACTAATGGCTTTGAGTATCAAATCTAGCAGAGTAACGGCTAGGGTATTAAGAATCACGTACCTTTGAACTTAGAGCTTTGGGGTATTTATAGGCAATGTGCCTTGCTGAACACACTGGAGAGTCTGATCCTATTTAGGATTCACTCTCTTTCCTTTTTAGACTTCTTTCCCAACTAGGATTCTTCCTAATTGGTGATGGAAACCGAATCTCCTAAGGATTTGGGATTTCTTCCCTATCCGTTAGGAATTCGCTGGTCCGGCTCAACCTACAAGTGCTCTGTTGAGCCAGTTTTGTGTCTCTGTCTAGCCCTCAACGAGACTTATGCATAACTCGACCTTGTTACGCCGCAGTCATCGTAATAAGACCGTTGAGACGATTTTCAGACCAGCATAGGTCTCGGATCAATTTTACTAATAATGTTATCAGACACTTTGACTCAATTGACATACTCAAAGCGGAATACTTATTCCCAACACCTTTCACTCGCAAATAACTAGTGGCATTTTATCTAAGTCTATCAAATCGTCTTCATATTGTGAAGTCAGTGAATGATGTACCAATAAAAACATGATGTTTTGTACTCGTTAGGTCTTAATGTGTTGTCCACTACCTTACATCAAATGTAATGGTAGGCTAGCTAGTGAACTAAAAGAACTCTCATGAATGTTCATTTAGTCAAGTCTTTTTTTGAGTTCATTCATTTACCATCTAATCTCTACTGAATCGAATCTAATCACTTTCTCTATGAGATTAATTAAATTTTCTTCTTTGAAAAATTCTCTCATTTGGGTTTATATTATATGATACTATATTTATTTCATATAATAATAATAATAATAATAATGATAATAATAATAATTACTTCACAAACACTTTGAGTTCGCAAGTCGAGCTTTAGCTCGATCACATTCAACTCATTTATTTTTTGGGTAAAGTACAAAAGCTACCTTGTGGTTTCGACAATTTTTAAAAGAGGACTTGTACTTTGTTTATTATCAAAAAGGGGTTCGTGATTTTAACTTTTTTAAAAAAATGGGACAATTTATAATTCATTTTTTGATAAATTGTCTAGAAAAAGGGCAATATTATTTATTTTAATATGAATTTTTGCAGGTTACTTGATGACAATATAATATATTTTAGAGACAAAATTTGACATTTTTTAAGATATATAACTTTTATAATTAAAATATGATTTCAAATTTAAAAAATCGTAAAAAGGAAAATTTTCCGAAAATTATTCAAATTTGAATGAATAATTCTTAAATAATGTGGTTTAATTATACAAATGTTGAAAAAGTTAAAATATATTTTGTAACATCATTATTTTTAATGAGATTCTTATTTTGAAATTTTTTTGAAACCAAATGCCTCCTTCTAAAAATAAAAAAGCATAAACTTCTTTTTAATAATCGTCGAAACCACAATGCATGTTTTTGTACTTTACGAATTGTTCATTTTTTAATGGTGTGCCGAGTCAAGCTTCTATCTATTCAAACACCAAACTATTCATAAATGACTTAGTTCATATCAAAGATTTTGGCTCAACTGTTGTTTCCGAATTACTTCGTCTTTTCGGGTTTTTTTTTCTACCTGCTTATTCATGAATGATTATATTTATTTTTATTTTTTTTATAGTTTCCATCAGAAGTAACATCAAATTTCACATGTTCGGATTACAAAACGGTTAGCGTGTAAATCATCACAACTGAATCAGCTAACATTATCATCACATTGAAACTTGAGAAACGAAATCAAGCTGTTTCGGTTGAAATGCATCTTTCCATTTTCTTGCAAGTGGAAATTAAGAATTCATAAAAAAATTTATTTTGTCCTTTTTTGGATTTCTCGACAAACAAAGTGATAGAAACTTGAAAAAAGAAAATAGTTTTTTTATAAGAAAAAAAGAAAAAAAAAAAGAAAATATTTTGGTTAAGTTGAAATAAAACTTTGGCCCTCCTATTTAGAAAGTCAAAGCATGTGGGTTAACATGTCAATTTCTTAATTAGATGCCAAGTCAACACTAACACTTAAAAATTAGGATACATACAACTAATCTATGTCCTTCTAATTTTCTTTGACAAATTACATTCATATAATATGATAAAACATTAAGTTATGATAGAGAACATGTATAAAAATTATTAGTGAGATTAATTATTAATATATATAAAACAAATATTGACTGACTGGGACAACTAAGTTGTAATGGATATGCATAATTTTCATTTGATATTATTTTTATGGGATATGGTATTGCATAGCATATGTTTATCCAAGTGGGTGTTTTGTTAGGATTTTTTTCTTGGACGTGCTAAGGCCTACTGAAGTTATTTTATCACAAATAACATCTTAAGTGTATTTCGTTTTTCAATTTGTCTTTATTTTATTTTAATGGAGCATTCATTGAGAAAAAAAGAAATTATTGAGCACCCGATAAATGGTAGTCACATAATCATTAAATTCATTCTTTTTTAAATAATTTGTTGGATAAATGTCAAAATGAGTAGTTCTTAGTTACAAAAAAGTATCATACAACTTGCGGAATGAGATATGTAGATAGACTTTTATTTTATGTGAGTAGTAGGACATTTAACATAATACCAACAACAATAATACATAGAGTAATATGCTTTTATATGAATTAGTGTAGTTAATAGGCTTAAACGATACATATAGTCCTCTCTAATATTACAAAAATAAACATAAAAAACATTAAAGCTAAGAGATATGTTATATATTATATGTCAATTTAAATTACGAACATGACCAACCATTTTGGCACTTTATGTAACGATCTCGTCCCGGTGATAACTGAGGGGACGCTACTCGATCGGAATCAATACACATTCACATCAAACACCACAATTCACAAATGACCATACTTTCAAAAATCCACATATACACTTTCAATAACCACAACTCAATTTCAAATTCAAGAAACACTTCGCAAAGTCCATATACATTTTTGAAATACACATAACCTCTTTCAAATCCAATACCAAATCCACATTTTCAATAAACATTCTCCATATATAAGAGTCGTCCAAAATGACTTTCAAATAACTTTTCCATTCATAAACATCATTTACAAAATCTCAAAATATCAATATACAAATATACAAACTCAATTTCTTATACCAAAATACAAAATACTCAAAACACCCTCTCTCCCTTTTACATGCCATTCCTATATACCAAAAAGTATTTTAATAAAAGCCACCTTGAGGAGATCCTCCTTAAAGCGCAACTACTCCAACTTTGGTCCTCTATCTACAGAGTCTTCAACACCTCCGTGTAGACAAAAGACTACACGCTAAGCAATTGAATTGCTTAGTGGTATACTAAAGATGCCACCATATAAAACATTTACATTTTCATGAAACCTCGCGTTTCCATAAACAAAGTTCTCAAAAAGCAACAAAACAAATCCGAGACTCTTTTATCAAAACATTATCATATATTAAAGAAAAACCACATTATGTTCAACAAATCAAAACTTCATGTATTTCCAAAAAAATAGAGTCAACAAATACAATTTTACATTTTATCCTTTATCGCCCATAGTTAGCATGTAATGACCCGAAAATGGGTTAGTTAAATGACATCTAATGCATGCTATTGTTTTGAATTAAATGCCATTTAATTGGTGTATGAATGGTGGATGAAGTTTAGAGGTCAAAAGAATTGAAATCGGGTTTGAAAAGTGTGTTTTGTAATTGAAGGAAACTCGAGGGTAATTTGGTAATTTGCCAATTCAAGCTTATCAAAAAAAATGTGGCAACTCTAAAAGTGTTTAGAGGACTTTGTTTCTCATTTTCTTCTTCTTCCCCAAAGCTTTGTGCGTGTTCTTCCTCTTGAAGAAAAATTGACCCAACCGAAAATTCGTTCTTTTCTTCGGTTTCTTCGCATAAGCTTGAACCTTGGTGACCAAAATTACCTCGTGTGTCTTCAATTTGGCGAAAGGAAGCTTGAGTGAGGTGAAATAGAGAGGTTAAGGGTTGCGTGAATAGTAACCCCGACTCAAGGTGAGTTGATTTTCGTTTTGATTTTGGTATAGAAGTTGGGTAGAAGGTATAGTGAGAGCATTTCATGCATTAGAAAGCCTTTTTGATGAAAGCCTTTATGGATTGAGTTTCTTGTTGTGTAGAGCCAGGAAACTCGAGTAGAGGCAAGGGTAAAGGCGTGGAAGGTGGCTCGAGGGAGCAAGTTTAAGGTTAGTGTACATTTGTATACTTTGGTATACAA
>CAOJBJ010463725.1:0-18650 GCA_948291685.1 Euphorbia celastroides | reverse complement strand
AAAGAAGAAGTTGACGAAAATACGAAGATTGACAAGTAGACGTGAAAATCACTATCTGCTAAAATCTTTCAAGTCTCAAAAGAATTCCCATTTGAGAGAATAGCTAGCAACAGTTAGAATCTTATATCTGTTGTAATCTCTTTTCACATTCTGTGAAGAGTAGAAATTCCATTTTCGTTGAAAAGCGAGTTGACTGTTGGAAAGGGTATCCAATAGTTGGGTTAGAGAATAGGAAATAGAGGAGGGTACTCTGTTTCTGAAAAACTCTGTAAGAAGGCTTCTCCGCCGATTAGGAGTCACTAGTGAGTTAAAATCTCGGAGAGGGTATCCGGGGACTGGAGTATGCGAGGGTAGCCGAACCAGGATATATCGCGCTGGTGACTTCTCTTACCTTGTTTTTTATACACTAACCCACTGAACACTCAGCGTCGCTGACATTTCAGTGTGCATACATAAAGCATACATAACACTGAAATGCCCGCTGAGACTAAATTATCTCAGCATGCTTGTGTCAGTATCAGCGAAAATCATTTCATCGCTGATCAGAGAGGGCGAAACAAAAGTTTTCAAAAACTAAATTTTAAATCGTTTTAAAACGCTAAAAGTCATTCACCCCCCCCCCCCCCTGACACGTGTTATTTAGCCCAAGGGGACCAACAAAGAGGATATGAGGGGAGGCCGATTTTCCGGTCGAGTTTCAGATCTCTTTTGGGTTGAATGGCGGCGTGGAGCTCCGGCGGCAGCAAGTTGAACGGCTGAGTGCAGGCTCCGGCGGCAAGTTGAAAGGCAGGGTAGAGGGTGGTGCTAGTTGAACGACATATATGGGGATGATTTAGGGTTGAATATGTGGGTTTGAGTTAGGGTAAACGGGTTAATGAGTTAGGTTTAGGGTAAATGGGTTAAAAATTATATTTTTTAATTTTTTTAAATAAAATTTGCCACGTGTCGGGTTGGGATTGATTTGACTTTTCCAACCCGACACATGGCACGCGCGTGTAATGCACTCTCTTTGGTGAGAGTGGTTTTGTGCATCTGAGGGACTTGAAAGATACACTTTTTGTGAGGTGAGGGACCTGCGGGAACCTTTGAAAAGGTTGGGGACCTGAAAGGTTTTTGGGGAAAAGATGAGAGACCTAATGATGCATTCAGCCTATAATATATTTAAGTCCTTAAATGCAAGGGTGAAACAAATATTGATATTCTTATAGTGCCACTTAGGACCAAATCATGGATTTCAAAATAGCAGATTCTATGCCGTAGAATGTTGATGCATTCATGTGTTCAGTGTGATATTTTATTATAATTCATCTTGCTAATTTTGGAAGCATATGGATTTTATTGCTATTAAACATGTAAGTGATTGGTACTCAACTTGAAATCTTGTTCAATAAGACTGCTTAGTTGGTTTGAGGTTAATTCTGATAGTATTATACTGTAATATATTATCTTAATAATATTATTCTGTAATATATTATCTTAATAATTGACCATATGGAAAAAAATAATCATGCAGAGATGGAAAACCGAGGCTGTAGAGAAGTGTGATCTGATTGTATACACGAAGATTTTCCTCAAGTTTCCATATAGATTCTGGCCTTGTTGTCCAGAGAAAGAGTTTTTTATTTATGCCCCCGAGCGCAGAGGATACTACACCTTTTGGCAGGTTGATTCTCAAATTTGGTTTTATGCTCTCAAATATTCCATACTTTTAATCTGCTTGTTTTACATCTTAGAAAACTCATAACTTATTTGGTGACAAGATTCCCAATTCCAATTTTATACTTCCATGATAGATATTTACTCTTCGCCCTAAGAAACAGTTTTTCGAACTTTTTAAATAAATTTCTTGGCCCAATGCATACTTAGCTCCCTGAACCTGGCTCGTTTTATCTTTTGTCCCCTTAAATTATTATTTTGTCCCGCCAACCCCCCTAACTTGGCAAAAATGTACCCAACAGTCCCTTCATGTTGACGTGGCAGCGTGTGAACGCATTGACTTTTCAACGCAAAATTGTTGCCACGTCAGTATGAGGGGGTTGTTGGGTACACTTTTGCCAAGTTTGGGGGGTTAGCGGGTCTTTTTGCCAAGTTCAGGAGGTTGGCGGGACAAAACGAGAGTTTAGAGGGGTAAAAGATAAATCATATCAAATTTAGGAGATTAAGTATATATTAGATCAAATTCCTTAGACATTACATAGGAGGTCCTTATAAGAATTCGGTCCTTCCTATAATTAGCCAATATATTTTTTGTCATTGTCTTGGAGCTGGCACCATTAGTTAGCGTAAGAGAACCGTACATCTAATCATCATTTACTCTTAAGATAGTATTAGTAACATATATCCAAACAAGTCATTCTTAATTATTAGGATATAATATGTCATTATCAGTTATTAACAATAATAATTAAAAAGTTGAATGATTGATCCTAATAGGCTAATGAAATGTTGCTTTGTCATCAGCACATGGAGAATGCATACCCAGGTTCAAATATCCTGGTTGTAACATTGACCAATGAGGAGTCGAGACGTGTAGAGGCCCAATGTGACGAGGAGACAATGAAAGAGGCCATGCAAGTGCTGAGAGATATGTTTGGGCCCACTGATATTCTTGTGCCCCGCTGGTGGAACAACCGCTTCCAGCGTGGCAGCTACAGTAATTTTCCCATCATTTCTAGTGACCAACTCCATCATCACATTAAGGTATCGCTATGCTTTCAATTCTATTTTTGGATCAAGGACCAAGTTTAAGCCTTCAATTAAATTTGACCAACCGTGCACGTGACTTAACTAATTTAACAGAACAATGTGGATTTATTTGTATGTATAGTTCATTGTTCTGTAGTCTGTGGAACTATTTTGACATTGTTTTTCTAGATGATGTTCCGAAGCTCTATTTTTGATCTTTTATTATGACAACAGATTTTGGTTTTGAGAAAGAGAAATATGAAAAACGAGCCTAACATTTTGAAAGCCATTGTTTAATGCCAAAATTTGTTGTTATAGGGGAAGCTTGAAAATGATACTTTTTGAAAGAATATATTTGAAAGACACTCTCAAATTGACCCTAGGTCTATTTTTGATTGAACTTGACTAATTATTTATTTATCTATATGTATTAAATTATTTGGTATTGTTTCTTCTATGAATATTTGAATAATATCAACTTGGCCAGGCACCAGTAGGACGGATTTTCTTCACGGGCGAACATACAAGTGAAAGATTCAATGGTTACGTTCATGGTGGTTACCTTTCAGGTGATTACTTATTTTATTTATGTGAATACTATTTGATTAAACAAATGTGGTTTGTGGACCTTTTTGTTTGAAGTGGCTTTGTTTTGTTTGGGTAAATAGGCATTGATACGAGTAGAGCAGTAATAGAAGAAATGAATGGAGAGAAAGAAAGAGAAAGTGAAAGCAAGACATTAATACTAGAGCCTTTATTAGCGTTGATAGGATCATTGATTCAAATATACACAAATGTGAGATTCCTACACAGTTATATCTTAGGGGCAAACTTGGCATCCTAGAAGCTATATTGTGAGTAAAAGGAGGGCTTGATGGTGAAAAGTGTGAGAATGGTGATTTTGAGACCCTAGATGCCTAGAATGAATGACCAAAATAGGCCCAGCATATGAAACGGCATAAAATGGGTAAAAAGGCACGTGGTAGGGAGCATGGATTTGACCGCCTTGAATGGCTACTACTAGGCCTTTACAAATTTAGCAAATGTGTTAGGAAAATGGTGCATACATTAGAGAATAAGACAACAAAATGGGAAGGGGAATGTGGGAGCTATAATATTATTTGTAATCTTTTGTTTTTTTATAGCAAAAGAATAAGGGGTATTCTTCTTGATGAGGTTTGTTTGATATTGTTATCTTTGTAAGTTGGTCTGGTTAATGTACCATGAAGCAACAAATTCTGTCTTTGAACTTTATATTTTGATTCTTTATATTAATTGATTAAGAAGTACTATCATTTTATTCCAAAATCAAAATTTTTTACCTTTAGATTTAGCTTACATGACTTTTTTTTTTGAAAAACCAGTTCAGGGTAGCAATGGCAAAGTGGCTATTATTTGTCTACTTCTTGCAGTGATCTTTATGTAATGTAAAATGAATTTGACTGAATACGAGAAAATGAATTAGGAAATGAAAATATAGGAGTGTAGGTAGGTAATATTTTTTTTCTTGGATTTGTAGATAGGTTTTGTTGTATTGAACTAGGCTACTAGGATTTCTCTCCTGGAAAACTGCAATTCAGTGCTCAATTATGTGGAGTTTTTTTTAGGGAGTTCGGTCTAATGAGGTGGTAAAATGACTTGATTTTTGACATATGTATTCGTGTTTATAAAAATAACCCTATCAAAAATTAGGAGAGTTCTTTTTCCAACTCACTAAACCGGGACTCCAAAAATCTAGACTATTTAAATTGAGTTAATTGACATGTATGATACTTTTCTTGTGAAGATTTACGTCTCAAATTTCTGTGTTTAATTTTCTTGATTCTGGAAATATTTGCATTGATTCAAACATACATTTGAGAAACACTTGTAGTATGAAACACCTTTATTTCTCTCGAAAGTAGAGGTGATATTAAGTAAATGATGATCGTATAATAACTTAAACCAGGTACGCTTGTACTGATTACTTCGTTATCCAACGGGTTTCAGAGCTTGAGAAAATTGAATTTTTTTTATTTTATTTTGTCCGTTTAACCTCTCGTTTGGAATCCTCATTCTACAAGGGAAATAGATGCACTCCAATTTATTTTATGTACAAGATAATGAAGATTAAGAACATAAACATGAACTAGATATACTTAACATTTGTTGATTCCAAACACTTACAAATAAGATCATCTCATTTCTCGGGAGATAATCATTTAATATAGAACTAAAATAGTTAATAATTCTATCATCATACATATAATTCATCAAACAAAACGAAAAAAATGCATCGTGTTATTAAAAAGGGCAGTAACTCCCAAGTGACGATTTCAGTTTATGCTAACCTGCAACAACTGCAAAGGAGGATCCGGATTTCATAGAACCAGCTTGGTCTAGAGATAGACACTGAATATATATGTACAAAAGGGCAATAACATAAAACAATGTACAAATTGTTTAACATGCCACTCAAATTACTCAGTAAAAGAACCAAACAACATCTTATTCTCAGTAAACGAATCTTTCATATGTTTAACCGAAATATTTTATATACAGTTCTTGAGAAATAGTTAGGGCATCTCCTTTTTCCTTTACCGGATAAAGCTTTTTGCCTGCCTGCCAACTAGTAGAGTATGCTATCCATTCTTTCCTCCATTTGAAACTTTGACTGTCTTTCAAGCTCTTTGCTAAATACTCGAAGTAAGTCGACGCCCTTGGAAGATAATAGTCTTCCAATAAACCACTCCAAAACTTGTTAGCTAATCACAAATATGGAACATGTCAATGTTACAACCCATTATCACATACAAAAATAACATACATAAACATTATAAAGAACTTGGCACATTTTTAGAGATGCCTCCTGATTGGTTTGACTTTTCAAAGATGTCAACTTTTTTTATTTTTCTCTATCCATTCTAAATGTGGCACGTGGCACTGAGGGGGTTAAGTGTACATTTTTGCCAACTTCAGAGCACTGAAGTGTACATTTTTGCCAACTTTAAGGGGCTTGCAGTGACTCATGCAAGGTCAAGGGGGCCATCTCAAAAAAAAAAAAAAAAATGTCAAGTTCTGGATGCTTACATGAGGCCTAAAGAACTGAAAAGTAACATTACCATAGTCATGGAGTCGACTCTGGTTCATAGCTGTGGTATCATACCACATTGTCACTTGTGTCCTTGCATTCCATTCATACTAGATTCAAACAAACAGTACATTTAATATCTTATCCCATTAACTTTGTACTAAGAAACAGAGTTTTCTCTTACTTGCTTTGTTTCCTCGGGACTCACAGCCAGCTCCTTTGCACTTTCTAGCCAAGTCCCAAGGAGAAAATTGTTATCAGAAGCAAGAAGTACATCGATATCCTTAATGAGCTGTATAAATATCTGGCTGTGAAAATTCAAGGCATTTGCATCTTTCTTCTGGAAAGCAATTACTGCATCGATGTACACTTGGTTCGCCAGCTTTGACAAAACTTGCCTTGTTAAGTCAGCCAAGTCATATCCGTTTCAATAATGAAAAGTAAAAGTAACACCTTTAATTTGTTGTCTTATAAATGCTTCTCCAATTTCAACAAACAAGAGATCTGAAGGATTAAGGAGGTATGTACAACACCAACGTGGATTTTTATTCACAGTATTCCTGAAGTATCAAGTAATGAAACAATTATCAGTAAATTGATAACTACGAGGTGTTTGCAAGCAGATGTGAAATTCCCGGGTTCATAATTTATTACCAGTCCCCAAGCTTAGTTATGTTTTGCTGAAGGATATATTTTTGTCAAAGCTGCTGGAACATTGCCAGCAAATGCCGGTAGCACTGAACAGAGAAGATTAAAGATTTAATCAGCTACACAATTAAAACAAAACAATAGATAAATGAAGTAAAAACCACCTAAATTTGAATAGGAAACTTAAATATACCTGGAGTCATTCCGAGCTCTAACATCCTTGAGAGAATTTGTTTCTGTAAATCCAATTGTTGATCCAGCCAATTTTGGGATAAAGGGCCACCCCACCTATATTTATATCAAATATTTTCAGGATTAAACATTTAATGCACAAAATAAAATAAGGAAAAGCGTGAAATGAAAAAGCAATAGAAAAATTTTATGCTTACGTACGCATGTAAATTGCCCATACGAGCCCATGCAAGAAATGCAGGTCCTCCGAAGAAATCATTGAGATCTTGTGCACTTATATTAAAGTTCTGCAGCACATATAGTTGGTATTAACAAAATAATCAGATTACTACAGAATTTCTCCAAAATAAAGATGCAACAACACTAGGTTTATTTGATTCATTTGCTTTTGTTGATAGAAAGAACATGAAAAGAGAAGGACAGTGACTGTTCGAAATCAACCACAACTTTGAAGGCCAGCACTCAGAGAAAGCTACAAGAAACAAGAAAACTATACCATTGAATACTTGCAATGACAAGGAAATTTAATGCATTTATTTACTGCAATGAAGTGAGAGAATTTTGAACGACACCACATCATATAAAGTATAAACAACTTGATATATGCTAACCATTAAAACTTTTTGACAGATGGCTTCTTGTCCTGTGAATGCCAAAGGCATATTGATCCCCTGAAGCGCCATCCAATCTATTTCCTTCTCCCATCTTTCCCAATTCCACCAAACAAATGAATCTGAAAAGAAAAATTGGCATCAAATATAATAGCAATAATCCTAAGAATAACAGTAATGGCATTAGAGATCGCTCAACTGTAATTGCACACAATCTGGCCTTATAATTGGTAGCCATATTCATCATTTACCAGCAGAGAAAGGTCCTAATGTGGAAGCAAGATTACAGATCTAATACTTACAACTGGATGTAACAACATTTTGGTAATAGTTCCATGGAACAGGCCATTGAATCATTACACCTTCTTCCTTTACACGAGGAAGTGATCCTGGTTTTGGGATTGAAGCTATCTGGACTCCACCAGTCTTGTCCCATGAAATATGAGCACCACACCAATACTTTATATACCAATGGAGACCCGATGCAAGCTCTACACCGGTGGTTCCTTAAATACTGGAGGAGAAAAGAAAAACATCATTAGGAAATAGCTTTCATATTCTTTATTTTGTATGTACAAGAAAACTGATAAAGTTATATATATCAAACAATTTCACATCACTACAACTCCAGAAATACTAACTACAAACGCAAATCATCAGAAGTCTATTACAGACCAATCTGATGCTTCCTCTACTTTTTGAAGAAGTAATTGCATGAACATAAAGAGTTGATACTAGAGAGAAAATATCCAAAAAGAAAACTGCTTCAATAGACGATCAATGATACTAATTGTGGAATGTCCTAAGTGTTCAACAAAAACCATAATTAAAAAAAGGCAATCAAAACTACGGTGGAGAAAGCACAGCAACAACTTACATTATCTCAGGTCCATCGTTACTCACTTTATTGGAATTTTGAATCAGATAGCAACTTTGTCCACCACAAACATCCTGATAAACAAACCTGAAATGTATCAACATTTCGAATTGCAAAGCATAATTACAACAGTTAGATCATATCCACTCGTAAATTCGAAACAGGGAAGCAATTCAAAAGGAGTGGAACCCTGTAAATGTAATTGAGACGAAACCATAGACAGAAAATTCGTTCACAGTCATGAGTGAAGATACCTTGGGGACAATCTGGAAGTGGAAACTCTGTAAATGAGAAGGAAGCAACCTCTGCAAAACACCTATAGCTGCAGAATGTTGAACAGAATCGGATAACCTTTTAGAATCCAAACGGTTGAGCAAAGCCCCTATAGCGTCGGTTCTGCCGGTAGCAGAAGAAGAAGCAGCAAAAACAGAGTCAGATGAGACAAATAGGCGGGGATATACATGGTGGCTTTGGTTGAGCTCATAAACTCAGAAGAGCGCTTCCATTTGAAGAGAAAGATGAGGTTGATCACAGAATTGAATCAAGTCAAAGCAAAACGACGCACTCAAACGGCAGTATTAGGTCCCACTCTTTCATAAGTGGATAAAGTTGATTACTTTGTGTTTATAACTATAAGTAGCTGAAAATATCGAATTTGTTACTGCTAATACAAGCAAGACATTTCTGTGAATATTTAATAAATTTTTTAATACCTCTCACCTTCACATTGAAATGTGTATCAACAGAACTACGTCTTTTCAAATACAAGCAAGATATTTTCTATTGCAGTCAAATTTCCCCGCTACCAACAAGATAACCGGAGGTAGCTTCCACCTGCCGGAATTTGTCCACTCCATACCATTTTCAGAATTGAGCCATTACAACTTACTAGACATTTACTAGATTTTAATTGATATCTATTTAGCATTTTTTAATGTAAAAAAAGTCATTTTAAAGATAAAAATATAAGAAAAAAAAAATAAAAAAACTAGAAAACACATGAATAAGGAGAAAGCAAACTAATTTGAGAAATGTTTCAAGTGGAACTTATGAAGTTAATTATGAAGGCATTTGGTTTCTCACGTCATTTCCAATCTATACCAATCAATTTTTTTTTCAAATTTTATTTTATTCTATAATTTAGAGTTACTATAATATCATATTCTCCAATCATTACTCCAAATCTTACTCTAAATAAAATATTATTATTTTATTCTTTCGTATATAATTTTATATTATTAAGAAATACAAAAATATTAAAGATAATATATTTTAAAATTTGAAATGTGAATAATGCAGCTTCATATTTGGAGTTACACTATTCATACTCCAAAAAATGGAGTAGAGTTTTGAAGTAAGGATGGGACAATTTTACTCCATTTCATAAAGAAATGAAGTTGGGTTGGAGATACCTTCATTTCTCAACAACTTTTTCTACTTTGATTCTCAATATCATTTGTTGCGAATTTTGGTTGTTACTTTGGCTAGTTAACGAGGTTACTTTTCTTGTTTTCTTGGATTTTAACTGTTGAAAGTGGTTCGTTAAAGTTAGAAGATTCGCCAAGTCAAAGATCCGCCCCACTTTGAAGAAGGTTTGATGATAAACAAAATCCGAAGTCAAATGCAGCGACAAAATCTGAGAAGTCAAAGTGCAAAAAGAAAGGTCCGGATTAGGATGTTCCGGAAGACAGCAAAGGGAGGAGATCCGGAATCCACGTGGACAAAGATGGATCCGGTCACAAACAAATTCAAAATGTCTAAGTGTGCTGAAGAAGATATGCACCGGTCTCCAACAAGCATTAAATGCGCCTCACCAACTGTCGGAGTATTTAATGAAGAAAGAAACACTATGAGACAAGAACAGCAACCTGACAGTGACATAAAGTCACCTTCCAGCCAATGGCGAAGCGCGTGGACTACACTGTCGATTGATCAAGTACAAGGATATTTATCAGACAATCAGAACAACTGATAATCCTATGAAATCCTACTGACGCACACATCCCTCCTTCAAGCGGGCATTAAATTGTCTTTAACGGTTAAAGAAACGATCCGGATGCGCCTAGACTTAGCTTCTTCAACGATCCAGATTGAGTCTTCATCAACGGTAGCATTTATTGTCCAACCTATAAATAGAAGACCACAGAGCAAGAAGAAGTGGCTGATTCTTTCGAAGCTATTGAGAGCAAGTTAATTCTGAAAGCAATCGGTGTTGAATTTCTCAAAAAACAAGTGATAGAGATAATTTGCTTTCATTGTTGTTAAGAGAATTCGTTTGTAAAGCTTTTCAGTCGGGTGATTGTTAAGCTGAGACTTAGTTTCTTAGATCAGGGAGAGATTAGAAACGGTATATCCTGTTGAAAGGACTTAGCTAAGCAGTTGACGGACTTAATGGTATATCCTACATCCGGAAGAAGGATTTCTTATTGTAAACGGCTTAATTCCTGCCCTTGAAAGGAATTGAATGGTGAATTAAAGTTCAGCGGGAGTTTTGGGGACTGGAGTAGACTTGGCCGAACCAAGATAAAATTTGATTGTGTTAAAACTTTAGTTAAAAGCTCATAGTTTCACTTGATCCGGGTCCAGTTAAGATTTCGGATTCTTGAGCAAAGTTTTTAAGTAAACCACGTTTTCACAAAAAAGATCATTCATCCCTTCTGACCAATTTCTCAACCTGTTTGGGGTCTAACAATATTAAATAAAGTCACCATACAACTATTTTTGTTTTTTATTTATGTCATGTTTTGCCATTAATTATTGATTGAAAAGGGACAGGGACTCTTTCTTTTATAAAGATTAAAAAAGTATAGAATTCTAAATCGCACTTCTTAGCAAATTAGTTCCGAATAATTTTCCTCGTTGACCAACACGGCAACACCATAACCCTTTCCCTTTTGTTTATTTTAGTCAATTTAATACAATATTAAATGCTTTCAACATTTAGAGAATTCATTAAAAAATTACAAATTGAAAATAATTTATATAAAGAATACTTTTATTAACAACTTAACTTCATTGAAAAATCACATAACACTATTGATTCATGAAATAGTAGCTAAATTAATAATTAAAAATCACATGAGATTGTAATTTTGCAATAAAGTAAATGGTCGAATGGTATATGAATATAATTTGTATAATGAATAACGCTTTAAGGATAAAAAGGTGGATGGAGGAAAATGAAATGAGGGTCAGTGTGTTGGCATCACCAAACACACAGAGATTTGACACCATTAATTTAATTATCACACTTTTACTGAAATACAATACAAATTTATTGTAGAAAAACCATATAAGTTTGCATTGGGGAATATTGCATTTTCACTTTTCAACTATAAGATGTGTAATTATACGTTTCTTCTGGAACCACACCCCATCTTAGACCCATATGGCCATATCTATACTCGTACAATTTTAGACTAAAGCTTAACCGCTAGACTAAAATTTTTTATTGAATAGAACTAACTGAATTCAATATCAATTTTACAGTATATTGAATTGAACTAAAAACAAAAGATATTGTAATCAATACGACCCAAATAAGATGATGAGCTTCGTGTAATATTGTTTTTCTACTTAAAAATAAGGATTTACATATGAAATAGATCCGCAAATGAATCAAATTAACTAGTTTATCCCTTAAAATAGATAGATAATTACAAATTTAATTTTAAACATTTATAATCCGAAATCCGTCTTTTTTTTTCTTATGTAATTCATCCTAAACCTAGAAAAGAGCTTGCTCGGATTTTGACATTTGACACAAACTAGTTTTTTTGGGAAGAAATTGGAAAGCACATCAACTAGAATTTTGACACTATAAAGGAGTTTGCTCAAAGATTGACATTTGACACAACTAGAACTTTTATGCAATTTATTAAAGTTTTGTGGCCCCTTAAGTTAGTGTTAGTAAGTGAATAGTCAATACTTAAAATGGCTGACCTTCGTATTATTGTTAGGTGATTAACTTCTCTTAAATGGCCTGCCATTCCTTATCCCTTAGCTCCATTATCCTATGATTACTATGGTTCATATGTCGGGTATTTGCTTAACTCGCGGCTCGAGTCTGCTTAAAAAAATAAAATTTAAATATCATTTCTTTATTATAGTTATTAGTAACTACGTAAAAATTATATATATATAATAAAAGTAAAGAAGTATTGGAAGATTTTTTGTCTTTACAAATTACAACTTGAATAATAATCATGAATCAACATAATTCTTAATTTTAATGAAATGAATAATTATCCATCAATATATGTCATTAATCTATTTTTTGAAATTTAATTTTTGTTATTGAGATTATTTGATTTCGTCAATAATTATTTTAATTAAGAAAAAATTTAAATTTTATAATATTACTTACACTTTATTGTAGATAATTATAGAATACTTTTAATTATTTTATCAAATCTATCTGTGCATTGTACGAAGACTACACTATTATAAATAAAAACCCTTTATTTGGCACATGAAGAAATTTTGCTAATAACTTTTATTATTTTGTTGTGGTAACCAATCCGTCAAGTAGTATTCAACTTAATATACAAAGTGACATTACAAGATCATGTACTCAACCCTTGTTTTGGTTTTATTTAAAGAATTAAATATCACATTTTCTCAAAGTACTAGGTAGAATTTGGTCCCCGAACAAGTTACAATTCATGTTCTTAACAAGATAATGTATTTGTAAATTCGGACTAGAGTTTTTGAGGTGCTCGGCTTGCAACTAAGTTATACGTTTTAGGTTCTCAAGTTATTACTTGTATAACTTCATAGAATAACTAACTTGTCGTTTAAATAAGTGCATATAAAAGATAAAGTGCCTAATTTGATTTAGGACTCACTTGGTTTAACTATTACTAATTATTGTTATGCATGTTGTTAATTGTTGCTGGTAGTTAATAACGATTATTAATAACTTTGCTTTTGAAATAGCTAGTAACAAAACATAAAATCTGCTTGATGATCGAAAAGACCAAAAACAATGGTTCCAACTTTCCAATTATCCTCTAACTATCAAAAGTAATCAGAGTTATAACTATACGTACTTCTAAAAAACTTAAACATAATAACGGTATAATAATACTATAATAACGGTATAAGCAATTTAACTTCTTAAATCAAAGTAGACAATTATTTGAAATGATTTGACAACTAATATACAACATTAACACAATCCTCCATAATCCCAACAAGTCCATCAAACAACAAAAATTACACAACAAGTCCTCCAACTCCACACAATTCGCAACCACACCCCTATTGCTCAAGCTGGGCATACCACACCCCCTGAATCTTCACATCCTTGGGCGTCTTGGCCCCCAAATCGGTGTCCGACGGCTGGAGGCTCTCGAAAACTCCGATCACCTCGCCGGTCTCCGGCTTACTTCCGGTGACACTCAAAGTAATCTTCCCCGTAGAAGAAGCAGCGCTCTTATTATTCTCCTTCGCCAACTCCTCCTCGTCTCCCCTCCCGCCGGCTGGCAGCGCCACCGCGTTGTCATACCCGGTGGACCCACCTCTCCCCTTCGGGTCCAAAAACGACGACCCCCGGTACGACGGAACTAGAAATTCTCCGCCGAAGCTCTCGGGTTTTCCGGTGGCGACTAATTGTTTGATTGTGAAGAGGAAGGGGACCCTCTCGCCGCCGGGGAGTTGCACGGTGACGGCGGCGTAGTCGATGCCGTCTTTTTCCACGAATTTGACGGTGCCGTCGGGGGCGACTTCAAAAGGGCCCTCGATTTCGTCGAGGGTGTAGGTGAGGCGGGTCATGAGCTTGGTGTTTTGGAACTCCGGCGGGGCGTTTTTGGCGACGGCGTCGGCTTTGACGGTGAAGGAGGTGGGCTCGAAGCAGAATTTTTTGGCCTGGTATTTGCCGGGCTTGAAGGCGAACTTGTCGACGCCGCCCTCGATGGTGGGGCACTGGTTGGCGGTGCCAGTGCCTTTGACTTCTAGGTAGGTTTTGGATTGGATCTCGTCGAAAGTCAGCCGCTTGGTCTCGGCGTTTGCCCCCTGAAACCATGACAAAAGACAACATGGTCGCATAGGTAACTTAATTGAAGTGAAACTAAAGTCAAAAGACAATGTTCTTTTGGATTAAATGGTCAGCGGCATAATTGAACTGAACTAAATTTTAATGAATAAGTACCGAACTGAATTATAACTTATTGAATAAATATTGAAAATGAACTGAAACTTTTTAAATAAGTACGTACTGAAATGAAATTTATTGAATAAATACTGAAATGAACTGAATGGAAAATAAAATTGAAAAGAATAAAGTCTTAGTGGAAGTGATCGAGTTAGTTCAAATGGTAAGCAACTTAAATTGGTTAAGTAAGGTCTCGAGTTCTAGTGATTTTGTAATAAAAGAAATGTTAATGAGAGACTTACCTATCACTGCCAAGTGTGTGATTTGATAAGGTATCAATATATTTGGAGCAAAGCTTAAGTGTCTAAAATGAGCAATAAAATATAAAAAAGATATAAGATTAGATGAAAATAAGACGAGTTTGTTGGTGTTGAAAGAGAAATCAAGTACGAAAACTCCTAAATCATAAAGTTTCACTTCAATCTCGGAAGCCGAAATCTAAATTATTTTTAGTATTTTTTGGTGTATAAGAAGCGTTTATGTGCTATCTAGTTCAAAACTCAACAAAAAATAGCACTAGCATTGGTCATATAAGGTCACTTCCAACATTCAAACTTTGCTTAGAGTACAAATTTAGAAAGTATTAGTCGTAGACAGTGTGATTTCACATATAAGCAACATAAAAAGAACAAGTCAAAGAACCCCTGTGTTTGCTAAAGTTGAAATAGAAGAAGACCCGTTTCAATCAAACTCATAAGTATTCCAATTCGATGTCGATTCCAGTTTAATTCCACAAATTGTTAAAAAAAAGGATTGATAATTAGGAGCAAGATAAGTAAATCAGAGCATATTGACCATATTTGCAATAAGTAAATGCCAATATACCACTGATTAGAAAAACTTTTTACTCGAGTAATTAATCCAATAACTAAGACAAATCACAAACACAAAGACTGCATATGCTAAAGTATAAACACTTGGAATTGTGCTATTCGATTCACCCAATAGATTTGAAATACATACCGAGACAACGAGAGCAGAGGTAGCAATAGCAAAGCCAGCAATCTTAGAAGCATCAGCAAACTTCTTTGCCAAATCCTTGAACTCATTTTTCAAAGAGCAAGAGATTCTAGAGCTCCCATAGTCCACTCCAAAGGCCTTGGAGACAGACTGGCAAGACCTAAACTGAAGACTTGAAGCCCTAGAACTGGTTCCCACTTTCGTGGGTTGCATAAAAGTGGCCGCCATTTGAAGTGAAGCTGCCATTGTTAACACTTTGAGTTGTGTCCAAATGAAAGATGATACAATGTGATGAGTTAAAGTTATTGATGAGATGAATTTTGGTGGCTTTGGTGAAGTGTGATAGATAAGGGATAGGATAAGGCTTTGCTCTATTGGTTGGTTTTAGCTCATTGGATTTATGCCATGGAATTTGCCACGTTGGCATAAATCTTTGTTTTTTTCTCATTTGGGATGTAGATTTTGCTTGGAATTTTCTCCCTTGCCGTGTTTCGATAGAGTTACAATTAAAACTTTTCATCCCAGTGACCGTTTTTACAAACCGTTTTCATGAAACTGTCATTTTAAAATTCTTTAAAAATAGTAGTTTATAGTTTTGACTATTATAAATTCTTTAGTATAAAGGGTCAAAATGTGTTGTCGAAATTTAAAATATAATGTTATAGGAAAAATTTGGAATACCAACTTTTATGGACACAACTCTAACAACAATACCAAACAATCCCTTAAACTAAATTTGAAATTGGTAAGTGTTAGTTTGAAATTGCAGAGTAATAAAACTTCCCTTCTAAACTTTTCTTAAAAAGAACATATTTTGGCTTTTACCATCATATTTCAAACTTTTAATTAACGAAAGTTGGTTTAATATTGTTAAACCGAACACCAAATATTATTGTCCATATGGAAATAAAGGTTTTTTAGAGCTCTAGTGGGAAAAGTAACCCGGTTCGGCCCTATTATCTGGACTTGGCTGCTAATGTGACAGTAAGCCTAAGCCCAATGTAGTCCAAACTTATGCTATTATGAATCAAAATGGTCCAAACATTTTGATTTCGGCGTCCAACTGTTAGTTTGAGAGAACTGGAGTATTACTTCTAGGCGTGTAATACCACTTTCTTAAAGAAATATTTACTCTCTTCACAAATTTTTTTTCAGGATACAATGAAGAGTCATGTCTGCACTATTTATAATAGTGAAAACGGAATATAAAGCGGTTTCTGGCATTGTTGTAACTGGAGAAGTCGTGGGTCGTTCTATTTGTAACTGCAGAACTTCCAACTCACTTGATGCAGACGTGTTGGATAACTTCCAACTCATTTCGTGTCACTACAAATAACTTCCATTGCAGTTTAGGGGAATCCACTTGCTGTGGGACATTGAAAATGCATAAGCTCATTTGTTCTATAATTGATATAGAACTCAAATATCTCTGTTTTTTCAATAACCGAGACATTTGCTTAAACCAAGATTTTGCTTTGTCTCTCAATTGCCTTATAACGTATAATTTGTCTCTCAACCGAGACAAATGCTTAACACTTTTGATAAAAATTGTTCTTAATTTCTCATAATGAAACTTCACTCAGAGTAATTTTAAATAATTTTGTTTATAAATAAAAAGATTTCTAAGTCAGCTTACGTAAAGGAGCAATGCATAATGTGGTACGTGATTAGTATAGCGAAGGAAACACATATACAGAAATCAAATACTGTGATTTTATAGTCGTTCATTTCGGTTTCTATACACTATTATTTATGAGCATTAACCTACGGGTTTGTTTGGGATGATGAGTCTCAGAAGAATGAATAGATGGTAAGGGAAATAGAATTCCATGTTTTAGAAGTCTGTAGTACTATGCAAAACTATGGGATATCGTAGAAACTTGCTTCTTTTAATTTACGCCTGATTATCTTAAAAGCGTTTCCCAAATTGGTCGACACTAAGGGAAAGCTCCTTGTTTTCCAAATTTGACAATGTTGGTATAACAGTAAGGGAAAACAAATTCCAAACTGCCTTGATTAAATGCTAATAAGCATTAACAATAAGTTGGCATCCGGTGGAGACTTGATCAAAGAGTTTAGAAATGAATAAAACGGTGACGTGTTGAGTGAAGTTGGTACTTTTGTACCTAAAAGTTGCTTAAAACTTTTTGATTGGCAAGAGATCCTTCCTGCTCCACACAACATACATACATAATGGATAAACACCCTTAAAGTCAATGGTTCCTCTATAAATAAAGATACTCTATTTATAGTGTAAGGGTCAATAAAATGATATTCTATATCTCTACTCCAAAAAATAGAGTTTATATCTCCTTCAAATATAGAGTAACCTATTTATTTTTCCATTTTGGAGTATAGTTGGAGTAAGCTACTCTATAAATAGAAAAAGTGGTGTAAAAATAGAATTTAGAGTAGAGTTTTTAGAATAATAATTAGACATAGCCTTAATACGTACAAAGGTAGGAAGGATAAGAAAGATTTAAAGTGGTTAGATTCAAATAACGAAATAAAAAACGAGAAATAGGAATACTAGTTTAAAGGGGTATCCTAAATAAGGGTCATATGTCCCACATGCCAAATTGGTAGGTAGGTTAGGTCTAGGTGAGCACTTTTCTTCAGTGTCATCCCACGTGTTTGCTTCGATGTTTGCCGAAAATTTCAGGTTCTTTGTTTCTATTTGGAAAACAAATAAGAGTCTTTGGTACGAGAAAATCAAAGAGAAGCATAATTGTGTGCTAATGTGTATATTTTGTTACACAATTTACTTTCTTCCACTTTCACTTGAACAAAAGGTTTCAATCACATTTTGATGGCTGATTTAAAATTGTGAAAGCAAAAGTGATAGACTTAGGCCAATTTATTAAGAGAGAGGGAAATGACAATAAAATTGAAAAGAAATGAAATTAGAAAATCGAATAGAAGAGGTGAAAACAAGAGAAAATTGCACATGTCAAGTGGAATATGTGTAGCTCTCTTTGTCGTTTGATAGGTACATGTACCCATATTATTACCACCCACTTCTATTTCATTATCATTCACACTCTTGCAAGTTGAGCCTTATATCAAATAACTACCATATACTTATAACACGTTATTCATGCCAAAACTTTTTTGTAACCACTATCATGTTTTACGAATGACAATCAAGCTTTGATTATCCAACTGTCATATACAAAAAAAAAATTGAAAACTAATTTATTATGTTATATGTCACGCTTTCATTGGTTGGCATAGTGATGATGTGTAAATTTTTAACATTATGTTTGAGTTGATTATGAGTTTAGATGCTGCTGATTTGTGTATATTTCGTGCTTTTCAGGTTTAAAATGGTATTTGGGCTGATTCTAATGCAAAGTGGGAGTTATTGGATGCTTTGGAACTGTTTTGGATGAAAACTGGAAGTTACTCTGGAGTCCAGACTAAGCAGTTGCGATCAGATCTGATAGTTACGGT
>CAOJBJ010463663.1:0-17383 GCA_948291685.1 Euphorbia celastroides | reverse complement strand
TTCGCACTAGCGCACGACGTGCGTCCTGCGCACGAGATCGTGCAGCCTTCTGCTCCCCAACACACTCTCAAGTGCACGACGTGCACTCATGCGCACGCCAACGTGCACAAGCCTGCCTCCCCATCACCTTCACATCGCACGTCGTGCGCCTATGCGCACGAGATCGTGCACTCTCCTGCCCAGAAACCACACTCCAGTGCACGACGTGCTCACCAGCGCACGTGATCGTGCACCGGCCTGATCCCAAACATTCCACTTCGCCCGAAACTCTCTTTTCACACCCGATTTCAATCATTTTGACCACGAAACTTCAATCAACATTCATGCATCATCTAAAACACATTATAAGCATACTAAATCATACACTTATCAATATGTTAGAGATGCATAACTTCTAGCCCAATTTCGGGTCATTACATTACAGCTTGCCAATGCTCCTTCTCCGGATTGTGCATATGTCTGCTCACACACCACCTGCATGTGAAATGTCAGGCCTCGTACACACCATAGCATACATCAAGCTCCCAATAGCGCTGGCATATGGTACCTTTGACATATATGCTCCTTCTGCTGCATCCTTCGGAGATAAAGCTGCACTGAGCTTAAAATGAGAAGCAAGTGGAGTACTGACAGGTTTTGACTGCTCGTTTATGCCAAAACGCTTTAGTACCCTCTTCAAGTATTCCTTCTGAGTCAAACAAAGACTTCTCAACTTTCTATCTCTGTTTATCTCCATGCCAAGAATCTTCTTTGCCTCACCAAGATCTTTCATTTCGAATTCCTCCTTCAATTGAGCTTTTAACTTCTCAATTTCCAATTGGTTCTTGGAAGCTATCAACATATCATCCACATAAAGTAGAAGATATACAAAAGATCCGTCTTGCAGCTTGCGCAAATACACACAATGATCATATTTGCTTCTTGTGTACTTCTGCCTCAACATAAACTTGTCAAATCGCTTGTACCACTGCCTCGGAGATTGCTTCAATCCGTACAATGATTTCTCAAGTTTACAAACCATATTCTCCTTTTCAGCAACTTTGAATCCTTCGGGCTGAACCATATAGATTTCCTCCTCCAAGTCTCCATGTAAAAATGCAGTTTTTACATCCATCTGAAGTAATTCCAGATCCAACTGTGCCACCAAAGCCAATAAAATACGGATGGATGAGTGCTTCACAACTGGAGAAAACACCTCATTGTAATCAATTCCTTCCGTTTGAGCATAGCCCTTAGCTACCAACCGTGCTTTGTAGCGAACATTTGACTTGTCAGGAAATCCATCTTTCTTTGCATAGACCCATTTACACCCAATTGCTTTCTTTCCCTTTGGAAGATTAGCTAACTTCCATGTCCGATTCTTCTCAAGGGATTGCATTTCTTCAATCATGGCATTTCTCCACTCATCTTCTTCTGAACTTCTGACTGCTTCTTTATAAGTGGCAGGAATGTCATCATTTGAAGTTGGTGATGCATAGGTCACCATATCAGCAAAGCGAGCAGGCTTTCTGATTGTCCTTTTGGGTCTACTCAATGGTTCATGTTGCTGTGGAGATTCTTGAGCTGGAACCTCCTCCTCATCTGACTCCTCTTCTACCATAGGAGTTTCTGCATTTGTTTCATCATTTGCCGGACTAACCATTTTCCCTTCCAACTCCACCTGCTTTGGAGTACCATCTGTCTGTTCAGTTGTCACCTTTTTCAATACGCTAGATTCATCAAAGGTAACATCTCTGCTGATAATCACCTTCTTGGTCTCTAGGCACCAAAGGCGATACCCCTTTACTCCGGAAGCAATACCCACGAAAATTGCTTTCTTTGCACGAGGATCCAATTTAGATTCCTTCACATGATAATATGCAGCGGAACCAAATACATGTAAGGAATCATAATCTGTAGCAGGTTTTCCAGACCATTTCTCTAATGGTGTTTTACCACCAATAGCACTTGATGGTAGGCGATTGATGAGATGGCTCGCATACGTAACAGCTTCAGCCCAAAACTGCTTGCCTAATCCAGCATTAGACAACATACATCGAACTTTTTCTAGCAGAGTTCGATTCATGCGTTCTGCCACTCCATTCTGCTGTGGTGTATGCTTGACTGTGAAGTGTCTAGCAATGCCGCTTTCTTCGCAAGCCTTCATGAATGGATCACTCCTATATTCTCCACCATTGTCTGTTCGGAGATGTTTGATCTTTCGACCCGTCTGAGTTTCCATCATCTTTTTCCAATTAAGGAAAACATTTAGCACTTCATCCTTAGTCTTCATAGGATACACCCAAATTCTCCGGGAAAAATCATCAACAAAGGTGACATAATAGTGTTTTCCTCCAATTGATGCAGTCTTGGAAGGTCCCCACACATCAGAGTGAATGTAATCCATAATACCTTTAGTATTGTGAATTGCAGTTCCAAATTTCTCCCTTGTTTTCTTCCCTTTGACACAATGCTCACAAAATTCCAATTTGCAAGCCTTAAGATCCTTCAGTAGTCCTTGTTTCATAAGGAGATTCAAGGATCTTTCTCCAGCATGTCCCAAGCACATGTGCCACAATATAGCCGCTTCCAACTCCTCATCATTTGAAGCTATTACAGCACTTCTAATAACAGTAGTACCTTTGTAGTGGTACAACCTGTTATTTTTCCGAGCTCCCATCAACACCACCGATGAACCAGAGATAATCTTCATTTCTCCACCTTCTGCTAGCACCTTGAAACCCCTTTCTTCAAGTGCTCCAAAAGAAATGAGATTCTTTGATAAATCTGGTACGTAACAATTTTCCTTCAAAGTTCTGATGGATCCATCGTGATTCCTCAAACGAATGGAACCAATCCCAAGTGTGGTGATAGGGAAATCATTTACTGTGTACACCACCCCATCTTCTAGTTCTTTAAAATCAATGAACCATTCTCGATTAGGACACATGTGATAGCTGCATCCAGAATTAAGAATCCAAACACAAGAAGAGTTTGTAGCGTTTGAAACAACAAGTGAACAATCTGAGTTCGTATCGCACTCAACAACTGCGATAGTTTTTCCTTTAGATTGGGCCTTTTGCTTCAACTTAGGACAATCTTTCTTCCAATGCCCCCTTTCTTTACAAAAAGCGCATTGATCTTTATTCAACTTGGACTTTGATTGTCCCTTCTTTCCTTTCATCTGGCTCTTCGGACGTCCTCTAATAATCAAAGCTTCATTACTTCCACTTAAACAAACAGATTTCTCTTTCCGTCTCATTTCATAGCTGTACAAAGCTCCGCATACTTCGCTGAGAGTTACAGCAGCCTTCCCATGAAGTAGAGTCGTTTCCAGAAACTCAAACTCCTCCGGAAGGGATCCCAACAACATCAAAGCAAGATCCTCATCTTCAAATGTCACATCCAAGTTCAATAAATCAGCAACGAGCTGATTAAAATTGGTGATGTGATCGTTCATTGTGGGACCTTGAGTGCAACTGAATCGGAACAGTCTTTTCTTCATGTAGAGTTTATTTTGACTGCTCTTTTTCAGAAACTTCTCCTCCAAATCCGTCATCAATCTGCTAGCTGAAGTCTCCTTGCAATATGCATACTTTTGCTCTCGAAATAAACACGACCGAATTGTACCACAAACCAATTGATTGAGGGTCTTTCATTCATCTTCTTTCATTTTATTTGGCTTCTCTCCTTCAAGTGCAATGTCCAGACCCTATTGAAATAAGGCATCCTGGACCTCACTTTGCCACATGCCGAAATGTCCAATGCCATCAAAGATTTCCACTACTAATCTGGAGTTCACTCCAGCAGTTCTCTGAAAAATACTCGGAGGATTCGATGTGGATGAAATACTTGAAGTATTCGATGTGGATTCCTTTGGCATGGATGTCTTCTTTGTTTCGACCATTTCGAAAAATTTCTAAATATAGTATTGCTCAAGTGTTTGCCAGAAAATTTCCCAAGTAATTGTGGAGTCACAATGTTTACCTTAAAAACCAATTTCATTAGGCTCTTATCGCCTTGGTGACAGAATTTTTCTGACATCACTCGACACAATATATATTACCAATATTTTTTCAAAGGTGTTTTTAGCACTAATTTTAATTTTGCTCAATGCTAATTAGTCAACAGGACCCAATACGAAAATATTTTAATGTGCCGACTAGAACCTAGTCATACATAGCATAGTGTTTTTCCTAGAACTAATGACCTCTGATACCAAATTGTTGAGTAAGCAACTAAGCAAAACTTAAAACTAAAGCTAAAAACCAAATAAAGAGAACACCAAAATTTGTCTACAGAGATTCGGCCAATTTGTCTACAGAGATTCGGCCACTTTGTCTACATCACCAGACATTACCAAATTAATATTTCATAACATGAAATATTAGAGAGGGGAAGAAAATGAAACAATTGCCTTTGAGAATTGACAGTCAAATAGAATGGGATGCTAATGACCATGGTTTTGGTCCTTCTTTATACAAAAAATAATGCCCCCTCCCACATGTAGTTGGCGATGTGGGACTTTGGCACATCTCAAAAAAAAAAACCCACACATTTTTTGTTCTAATGTTGATGTACTTTAATTTTTATTTTAACTATTTGATGCACTTTATACAGCTTTTATGCATTCAAGTTTTGCTAATAATTCAATTTCATTCCGTTTAGTCTGTTATATTTAATTTTAAATTTACAATAGATGTAATATAATTCATCTTAACAATTAATGAATAGAGTGCAACAGCTTGAGGATTTGTCCAAAACCCCAATCCATTATCGATTAATATGCTGCTGAAAATGAAGCAACTTTGTTCTGTTATTTGTTGCATATAATGTATTTTCTTCTAGCTATTTGAAACATAATAAGTCTATGGTTTCTTGTATTTGATTTCACATGAAGATAATTTAAAAATTAGTTAACTTGGTGGAGTTTTACTACGTTTTTCTGTTGAACTTATACTTCTACCGAAACCCAATGAATCAGTCGGCAGCAAGGCCGAAAGCGGGTGATTGTTCGGTATGATGGATATTACCATCGAGCAACCAAACAATGTGTTGGGAATAGGGGATATCATGAATAATCTTAAAGTCGTGCCAAACATTTTCGGTTTGAAACAATTTAGTCGGTTCACCGAACTTTTCAACCTGATAAAATTAGAAAATGTTTAGAATATCAGATTTTAAAAGTTGTAACAAAAACCACAAATATATATACACATCTGGGAGACATATTTGTTCGAGCATCACCATGAATTTTGTGATGAAACTTTCAAAGGACGCAATGGCTTGGAAAAAAAATTCTTCAAATTGTTATGGCAGCTTTGACAACAGCCGGGGCTGATGTCCTTAGACTCCGCCAAGGGCTGCAGCCCCTAGAACCCCGCTACCAGGGGCGCTGCCCCCAGACCCCTGTATTAATTTTTGAGTATATCATGCTTGCATTGATAGTCTAGTAAATTTAATTACACTAAAATATTAACATAAGATGTAATACAATTCAACATTTAACGAGCAAATAGACAAATAACATATAAATGATTATTTTCTTCACGACCAAAGAAGCAAAACTGGCAAACATAAACAATTTAAATACCCTTTGTTGCAAAATGTGATGAGTATTAATGCAGTCTACATGACCGACTAAGCTATGTTTTATTAGTTTTTAGTAGACTATATCGATGTAATATAAGCCACAAAAACTAGCTTCTTCACTTGTCCACTAATTATTTATAGGGTAAATTTCAAAATTCTCCCTGAGGTTTTGACTATTTGCAAAAATGTCTCTGAAATTTTTTTTCAACCAAAACCACCCTTAAGGTTTTTAGTTGTTATTAAAACACTGAAATTCTATTAACGGTGTTAAAAAAGCTGACGTGGTAAGGGCTAAAATTGGAAAACCAAAATTTTTAAACCCATTTATCAATTTATCTTAAAACCCTAATCCATTTACCCATTTTTAACCCGATAACCCATTTTACAACCGTAAACCTAAATCCATATATCCATTTTCCCTTTTCCCAAAACTGAAACCCTAGAAAATGGAAGCACCGACGCTGCCGCCGGCGAGACTCCGGGGAAACCCTTTCCTTGCCGATAAATTGAATTTTTTCCGGAAAAACGCTGCCCGCCACCATTCAATCAGATCCACAACCTAAAAACTCAAACGACGAAAAAAGATCAGATCACCCGATTTCATCTGCAATCCCATCGCCGTCAATCCCGTTGGAAAAAGACGTTTTTGCTAACGTGTGGAAACTTCAAGGGTGCTTTTTATTGAAAAAAAAATCTTAGGAGTGCTTTTGCAAAAAATCGAAACCTCAATGGAGGTTTTTGAAGTTTACACTTGTTTATATGCTAAGCTGCTTGTTTATCAGAGTCCTTAATGCCCTCTAATAGATTGGGCCTTGTTATAGGCCCATAAATTCTAGTGGGTTGTATACTTCACAATAGACTTGTTCACGGGTTCGGGTACCCGTTTGGCCTGAGCTCGATCAAAATGGGCGGGCTTGGGTATGCGTTTTAATGCAAACCCCAACACGAGCCCGAGCCCGCAAAAGCTCGAAATTCTATGGGTCAGACTTGGTTTTAATATAAATACCCGAGCCCGGTCCGAACCTGGCTGGATGAATAAAAAATAAACTTATTTTATATTTTTATATTATGTTTAATTCTTTATACATTTATTTTAGGGATAATTTCAAAAAAATCCCATGATGTTTCAAATTTTAGCAAAAACCCCCATGATATTTAAAATCAAGCAAAAGACCCCCCGATGTTTTGCTCCGTTATCAAAGTGAGGATTTTCAGTTAACAGCGTCAAAAAATGCTGACATGGCAAGGGGCATTTTCATCAAAGCATTCAAATAACTTTCAACCTTAAATTCAAACCTATTTACCCTAAAAACTAAACCCAAATACCCAAACCCTAACCCACTAAAACCCTAACTCCATCACTTGCTCAGCCGCCGGCCACATCTCCAACGCCGGTAAACACCACCCGCCAGAAAATATCCAAAATCACTGGGAAACGTCCGGAGACGTAAAAGTCACCAGAAATTACCGGGAATCGTCGGCAAACACATAAAAACGCTGAGAAATCGTAAAAATTCACCGATTCTTTGCTTTCCCGAATATGTCAGTTTCTCAACCGCCATTTTCACCGCTGGTTTCCAGATCCTGTCATTCTCTGCTAGCCGACGTCAATTTTCCTCAATGCCCCATCGTTCTCCGCTGATTTCTCCAGATCCATACCATTTTTCCATTAGTTTTGGGTTAGGGCCAAAGTCCACCACCGGTTCGAAGGTTTCAACGCCATTTTCGCCGGAAAATCACGATTTTTTGCCAGATCCCGTCATTCTCTACTGGTCGGTGTTGATTTCTCTCAATGTCCCGTTGTTCTCCACCGATTTCAAACGATTTTGCCGTCAGTTTTGGGTTAGGGCGAAAGTCTGTTGCTTCCATGTATTTTCCGGCGATTTAGCATTTCACCAGAAACGCGATTTCCCGGCGCTGTCACCGGCGCCGGCGACAAATTGAGTTAGGTTGGGTATTGGGTTTAGGGTTGGGTATTGGGTTTAGGTAATTGGGTAAATGAGTTTGAATTTAGGGTTAAAATTTATTTGAATGCTTTGATAAAAATGCCCCTTACCACGTCAGTATTTTTTGATGTTGTTAACTGAAAATCCTCACTTTGATAACGGAGCAAAATATCGAAGGGTCTTTTGCTTGATTTGAAACATCAGAGGGGTTTTTGCTAAAATTTGAAACATCAGGGGGTTGTTTTGAAGTTTTCCCTTTACTTTAACATTAATTTAGTAAATTATTAACTATACTTTTAAGAATTTTACTATACTATGTATTTATATGTACAATTTATATAGATTTTTATTTTTTATACTTTATTTAATAATAAAATAAAATAAAAAATTATTGACGGGTCATGGATCGGGCTTGGATTTGACTCTATAAACTCGACACGGGTCGAGAATTTTTATTATGGACTTAGGCCGGGTTTGGGTTGACAATTTTTATAAAAAGTTTGGCCAAACCCGGCTCGAATTCGGCCCAGTCCGCCCGATACACAGATCTACTACACAACAATGAGAAGAATTGTGACAAAGAACAAAAAATAAAAGAAATAATATTGGTTGGTTGGAAGTGGTCCTAATACTTATCTTACAATATATTTATATTATGACTGATACATGCCATATATCTTTACAAGAACATCTTAAAATGTGTCATGCCACGTCACGAATAAAATATATTTTTAGTAGAATAAAAAAAGTTTTCAATTGTCTATATCTTGTCAATTTTTCGCTGGCGGTATTATATTCATAATCAAATTAGTTTGTATTTTTCACTTGCTGAATTGATGAATTTCTTATTGTTTACGCCAAAATAGTTTAGCAAAAAAATACGAGCCGTTCCTTATACTTCTCAACTTGTTTTGTCACTCTATATTAGCCATAATATAAAATGTTGAGTATCCTTTTTCTTTACAAAAATAAATTAGTTATTCTATATGAAAAATTTGAGAAAATCATTTCATTTATTTAACCGGCTACACGAATACATATTCTACTTTTTAATTATAGACATGTATAATTGAACATATAAACTTTTTATATTCTATATATTAGTATCAACCTAATACCACCTAATTGTTGAAACTTCTGTATATTTTAATAATTTTGCTTAGTAAATTCTAGCGCGATTATATTTGTTTATGAAGCAGTTAAACATCTACAATTGCAAATAGACTAAAAGTTCTATCTTATAAATTCAATAGAGAAAAAAAAAACTCAAAAGATAAAACAAGAGAAGCAATATGGAATACTCAAACTCAATCTTGTACAACATTTTCCCCTTAATAATTCTCATATTCTTTCTAAAGCTTTACCAATCAATCAAATCACACAAAAACCTCCCTCCATCTCCGCCGTCTCTTCCAATTCTCGGCCACCTCCGCCTCCTAAAGCCGCCACTCCACCGCACTCTCCACCGCCTCTCTCAATCCTACGGCCCACTCATCTCCCTACGGTTTGGGTCCCGCCTTGTGGTGGTTGTCTCCTCATCATCCGCCGTTGAGGAATGCTTCACCAAAAACGACATCGTTTTAGCCAACCGTCCAAAGTTTCTGGTAGGCAAACTCCTAGCGTACAACAACTCCACCATGCCAACATCATCCTACGGTGATCACTGGCGCAACCTCCGTCGAATCGCCACCATCGAAATCTTCTCATCACAACGGCTCAACATGTTCCTCAGCATCCGAAAAGACGAAATCAAACGGTTAATAGAAAATTTATATTCATCTGAGGGTCAAGATTTTAGAAGAGTGGGATTGAGGCCAATGTTTAGAGATTTGACTTTCAATGTTATGATGAGAACGATTGCAGGGAAGAGATATTATGGGGAAAACGTGACGAACCGAGAAGAGGCTAATGAGTTTAGAGAGATAATGGAGAAGATAGCTTTTTATGCAGGAGTTTCTAACCGAGGCGATTTCTTGCCGATTTTGAATTGGATTGATGGCGGAAGATTTGAGAAGAAGTTGAAAAAACTTGGAGAAAAGATTGATAGATTCTTGCAGGGGTTGATTGATGAACGTAGAGAGAAGAAAGCGAATTCAGAGCATATGGATACTATGATCGATCATCTTCTTACTTCTCAAGAATCAGAGCCTCAGTATTACACAGATGAGATTATCAAAGCCATGATTCTAGTTAGTTTTCTTGTTTTCTACTTTGAACCATCAAACTTTTTTTTTATTGATATTTATTTGAAAAACTTCGTTTTTTAACGGCAATCATCATGAACTATGAAAGTCTGAAAAATGGAAAGGATCGAATACAAACACAATGTAGAAGTTGTTGTCCAGGCAGCGGCCAAGGCCTTGAGACGGGTTTCAAAACCTTAAAACAGACTGTCAAGGCCTGAAAACTGGGCAGAATTGCTGCAGAAAAATAAATACATAAAGCAATAAAAACACGAAAAATTGTTCCGAAGTTCGGTCCCTAAATAGACATACTCTCCATCTAGGGGTCTCTTGAACCCATAGGATTTACACGCTCTTTGATTTATATCTCCTTTAGCGTCCTAGTACAACCTAAAAGTGGTAACTTTTACTTCTAACCTGTAGCACCCCGCTACTATACTAGTCACAACCTAATTCTCAATATAAGGTCAAAGACTACGCATCTCTTGTCCTCACTTGATAATCGAGTATAACAATATATTCTAAGTCAATTTCATCTCTCACAAATGATAACAACAATTATAAGCATAAGAGAATAAAATAAACAAGTATAAATATGAAGGTTGAAGCTCTTTGTTCTTCGTATGAGGGCTATACTTTTTGTCACGTTTTTGCTTTGTTGTGTCTTGTTAATTGCAGCAGCACCTCCTTGAATAAATAGGCTACATAAAATCCTTGTAGCCGTTGGAGAAGATCATTGTCGATTTCCTAGCCGTTGCTTGATTGATCTTGCAAATCAATTAGCCGCTGGAGCAATCCTTTTATGATTCAAAGGCTGAATTAAATCTGATTTTATTCCAAATTTCAGCTACAAAATAGACTCTCAATCTCTGCAAATCTTGACTTTAAAGAGATCAAATCATATCATATAAAATCTCATACAAAAAGCAAATAAAATCTTCTAAGATAATAGCACAATAAATATGAGATATGATAATAATATCTCCTCATATCAATAAATATATTTGTTTGTCTTCATCGTAAATATAGAATTTAATAAACTTGTGAAAAAAACTTTTTTCCCATTAATATTTCAAGCTGACATCATAGATAGTATCAGAAACAGAAAGTGTACTAGTTTACTAATTGACTTTGGTTAAGTGGTACATCTTCTAATGTATTGATGGAAGGTGTAGGATTCAAAACCCAATCTCTTCAAGAATTTATTAATTATTCAAAAAAATTTAAAAGAAAGTGTACTAGTTTGGTTAATATGTGATTTGTTAGTTCTTTGTTGAAGAGAAAAAATAAGGAAAATAACTGTTTCGAAAAGTCAAACAAAATAGCAGCTGATATATATATGACATTCTAAGAAGCAAAATTGATAAACATTTCATAGTTAAGTGAGCTACATGGTTATCTTCAAAGTCGAGTGACAATAGGTGGAATTAGATTGCTGATAATCTATTAGGCTTAATTCTTATTTGGTACTTTTAATTGCCTTGCAGAGCTTGATATTAGCTGGAACAGACACATCAGCGATAACATTAGAATGGGTTATGTCTGCTCTCCTTAACCAACCGGACATATTGACCAAGGCTACAAAAGAAATAAATGATCAAGTTGGAGGAGGCCATTTAGTAGACGAATCCGATCTCTCGAATTTACCATACCTTAAACACATTGTTCTTGAGACATTCAGATTATATCCCCCTGTTCCACTTCTACTCCCTCACGTAGCATCCCAAAGTTGTACTATTGGAGGATATAACGTGCCACGTGACACACTCATACTGATCAATTCATGGGCGATACACAGAGATCCTGAACTATGGGAAAGCCCACTACGTTATAAACCCGAAAGGTTTGAGAATGGGGAAGGTGAGGGGTTTAAACTTATGCCTTTCGGACTGGGGCGAAGAGCTTGTCCTGGTGCGGGTTTAGCTCATCGAGTGGTTGGCTTAACTTTGGGGTCACTTATTCAGTGTTTTGAGTGGAAAAGGCCAACTGATGAGGAAATTAATATGGTAGAAGGTGCAGGACTTACTATGCCAAGGGCGAAACCACTTAAGGCCTTGTGCAAACCACGTCCCATTATCAACAAACTCTTGCATTAGCACTAATCAAACTACAGAGTACATTTGTAATATTGTTTTTAATCATCTGTTGTTGTGTTTGTAGAATATAATATTCTATATAAAAAGTAATTGAACATTGTAGTCTTATAAATTATATCATCTATTCAATGAGATGGTAGTAGTATGTTATCTATTAGTTTCGCTTGCCCTATTATGAATGCATAAAAAAGTTGATCGCTTTGTCAAACACATTTTGAAATTTGAAGGAAATAGAAACGCATTGTAAGGTTGGTGGACACGGTCTAGAGGCATGAATTGTAATTGCACTCGAACATAATTAAACAAACAAAGAGAGAGATAAAGGGGATGAGTTAAAATCCTTCCAATACCAAAATGAGTTGTATTCTTGTGAAATCAGAAATACACGTAGTATAGAAACATAAGATTCCTTATGGGTACTGGTTCATGTTTGGTTTGTTTACTAATGTGTAATTCACTCTTCTTCTCTTTGTTTTGGTGCGTCTCTCTTTGTTCTATGATTTCTTTTCCGTTATTTCCTCTTCTATCCTCTATTCTGGTAGTTTGAGCATAAATTTGATGTGGAATTTGTGACACTCTCAGAAAATATTTTGGTTTCATATTTTGTTTTTTGAAATCTCTTTCTCTTCATAATGTTACTGGGGTTTTCTGTGTTCTGATTTCTTTCTTTATCATTAGTTACTTTGTATTTTTCATATTCTTTGATCTCTTTGCAATTGCTTTGACTTTATTAGTTCGTTCTGGTATGATAATCCGAGCAAGATACACTAGATCATTCTCCATACATAGCATGGTGCTATTTAGACACTGCATTCGTTCCTTGCAATGCCATTCCAACATATGCTGAAAATTGTGCTATTTTCGGTCTTTCGTTCTTAGTACTCATTTTTTCGCTGAATTGCGTCTATCATAGTTGAAACTTGAAAGTAATACATATGAACTGGCTTCAAGTGAATGACATTGAAAAGCTGGTGTTTATCAAGAGGTTAGATAATTTTCAATTTCATCATCTGCTACTACGATGTGTTAGTTTGTAAATTATTGAAGGTTTGAAGCATTATAGTGTAATATAGGAATTCAATTTGCATGCTCTAGGTTTATTTCTTGAAGATCTCTATTTAGGGTAAAATTGCTTGTAAACAGGTTCAGAGTTCCCTATTGATGAGTTTATGAGGGACAAACTGCATTTTAAAATGTTTTTTGGTGTGCAGTAGAGGCACCTAGCTATACAGGGCTTTCGACGTGCCATTATATTAAAATTATTGGAATCATTTTTTTGTTCCTTATATTAGAGACTAGCTTTTGAAACACTGACATGGCTCCTATAATTTGGGATTGATGTAGCCGTGTAGGAAAGATTGTGAATAGGGGATGAAATCACTGTCTATTTGTGCTATATTATTTGTTTAATTTTACTGTACTCTACATTATTTTGTAGGTCCGTAGTACTGACTTAATGTTTTATGAAATCCAGGGCAACTCGAGGGTTTAGTTTCTATTCTAGCTCCAATTACTCGATTGCTGAAGAGAAATATGTTGACAGAAACAGAACATAAGGACGAGCCAAACGTAAGCTCGACCCACTTCCAACATCTGAGCATAATGTAGAAGACAATCAACCAAACAAATTTCAGAAAAACCAATCTCTCACCCACGACAATGTTGTACCTCCCAAAGAAGAAAAAACCACTCCTAGTAGCACAAGTCCCACCTCCAAATTCTCGACTGCTGAAGGGAAATGTGTCGAAAAACCTGGGGCCGAAGAAAATGTAGCTGGAGTAGAAGATGAGGAAGAAAACGACTCTTGACTTTGAAGATGAAGAAAAAGAGAATGTAAAGCCGGCTAGTGCAGACAGGAAAGGCAAGGGGATAATGATTGAAGAGGAAGATGACGATAGTGACGATGATGATGACAGTAGCAACTCGAGTGATGCAATGGACGGTGATAGCGATGATCTGGAGGACGATCCATTGGCTGAGGTTGATTTGGATAACATCCTGCCGTCGAGGACTCGGAGGAAAGTGGCCCAACCCGGGGTTTACATTGCAAATGATCATGGAAACAATGAGCATGATGATAGTAGTGATAGTGATGCTTGATTTGCAAAAACCGGTCTTAAATAGAGGTTAGTCTTAAATTTGGGGTTAATAGTTAGGCGTCAGTATCTAGTGCATAAAACTGGGCAAACGCATGCATTATTAGTCTAAGAGAATATCTATTGTATTAGTATAATGTTGTTACTATTGATAGGATTACAAATATGTGCACCTTTTTATGAGTGTAATTGTTGCCATTCTTCATTACATAGCATTTGACATTGCTGTTTTCTGAAAGTACCATTTTAAAATTTTGGGTTTGGAAAAGTTCGTGAGAGTAACTTATTAAAATGATGTTTCAATAGCAGTATTAAACAAGTTCTAGATCTCATATGAATCATATTGAAAGTCATATAAAGTATTAAACACACGAAACATGCCTCCCATCACACTTGCGTAGAAAATCTGTTTACAAGCATTATGTAGGTTAGATCTTTAATATTCAAAAGCTGGTAAAGTGAATATTGTTACAATTTCAACCATTTATTAAATCATAACAGTTGAGATTTGATAGGTTGTAGACCCTACGAACAACAATAATTCAATTCAAACAATTGATTCAATTTTACAACTTTATCAACTTTAGATATTCTTTTCTATCTAGAATATATTTAGCCCATATGAGTGGTATAATAAATTTGGTTTTAAAAATAAATATAATTTTGAATATTTTGAGAAGAAGATGAAGTTGAAATATTGATGGGAAATAAAAAGTTGGTAAAAAAGTAAATGAAAGAATTAATTTTCAAGAACGTCGAAGATGATATGATTTTGGTAGACATGAGTTGAGAGCTCTAAAATTTGGGAGAAAATTGCTACAGTAAACTCATGTTCTATGTAAAAAGTTAGAAAAGATGTACGCCAAAGAACTATTAAAGCTTAGTTCAAAGTATACAATACCATATTAACGTAAAATTTGAGTATAGCACGATCTGTCTCGTTAACATAATAATTACATAACATAGTGAATTTAATTACATTTAGCTTTTATCCATTTGATCTGGTCTCCATTATTATAATTTAGAACGTGACTTATAATATGGTCAACTAACTAATCAAGTTAGAAAACATTTAGGCCAATCAAATCTTTTAATTAATGCTTAGTTGGGTGAGAGTATACAATATCATATTAATTTAAATTTTTTTGTGTAGCAGAAATAGTCTCGTCAACATGACAATTAATAATTATATGAATTTGATTACATTTAGATTTTATCTATTTATTACTAAACATCTCTTTAGGAAATACATCATACGCTGCTAAAAATAGTGATTTTTAAGCATTTCAACGTGACATATAATATAGTTTACTAACTAACTAATCATGTTTTATAACAACAACTACTATTATCGTGACAGGCGACTTTTAATCATATAAAAACATTGCCTTTCGTTAAACATTTAAGAAATAGAAGAAGAAAAAAATAATGTTATTATATGCTGAAGATATCTAAAATATTGGAGCACGAATCTTTCAATCTTTAATGAAAGTTGTATAGAATGAAACTATTTTTTATTTATCATGGTTTTGTTTTGGTGTTATAACTAGTTGTTCATATAATTGCTAATTACTGTTAATAATTTCTTGTTGTTGTCTATATTGTCAATATAGTTAAAAAATAGTTTTATCCAAACACTTACATATACTTGTAAAGTAATGACAAACACATAATAGAGAGCTTTTAAGTAAATTTCTAAATGCCCAATTAAAAACAAGAGAACACTATGAAAAATACAAAGTTTGAATTTCTTGAAAAATAGAGTTTTTAACTTACTATTTCATTGTTTTCTTGAAATTTCTTTTTATATTCAACAGAAAAATTATATTTGTAGATAATTTTCACTTTAGTCAAACACAAAAATCAAACTACCTAAGTGAAAAATGTTAGCACTCATTTATTTTCTTATTGGTAATCGAGTTAGACGCAGTTTTCATTTTACGGTTTAATTGGGGAATTAATAAGTTATAGACACATGAAAAAGTATAATAACTCAAGGCAACCTCCCTTGATCGTGTGATCCAAGGGAGCACAATTTCTAGAACTTGTTTGTGGGCTTGCTACTTGTTCTGTATGGTGCGGAGATGCTCCCCCTAGTTCGGCTAGGACTCAAACTCATGTTCAGTTTGGTTCGACTAATATACATTTGTATGTTCTTAGTTTTATTTAGTGTATATATATGTAACTTTCTTACTTATTCTGATTTTACAAAGTTTATTTAGACAATATATTTTCTACTATCACACTTTATTATTGTTCTTTTTTCTTCCTATGATTTTATTTTTTATTCATTGGAATTTAACGTGAGGAAATAATCAAACTTAATAGATGGGCAGTCAGATCCAAGCTTTTTAGTCCTAAATTGTACCCAATCTGCGAAAAATTGTTTTGAATATGTAACGATAAAATTAAAGTGATTATAGTTTTAATTAAAGATGAACAGTTGAGCTTAGCAAATACTTTTATTTTAAGATCTCTGTCATTGTAAACTTGTCCAACACGCCTATTAATTAGTTATCTTTGTTGTAAATATAGTAGACATATATTTATGTTTATGTTGATATCCACAAATATCAACATATGTAACTTCTAATACATTTATGTGTAATAATTTGTGTAAGATATAGGTTTATTGTCTATAAATATAGGTTTATTGTACCATTTATATGATGAATATGAATAAGATATTGCTTCATTCTTTCTCCATCTTTCTTATCTTCTACTTTTGTACTAGCTTATATTCTTGTTGATTTATATTATTACAACACGCTATCAGCATGAATTCGCTCTTTCAGTAACAAGAATATTACTCGGTTGATCGATGGGGGAAGCTTTACTAATTTATCTCTTATTTTGTTATTGTTGTTATTTTTTATTAATCATTGTTGGTCACTTATGAATATACAATATGGTTTGTCGATTGAAAAGATTTACATTTGTTCTCTCACAAATTTATCTTTAACAAATAAATTACATTTTGGTGTTCTCTCGAGTATTTGCTTGATCCTAAGTCTTTTTAGTTGCTGTTGGAGAAGATTCAATCTTGTTGGAGAAGATTTAATCTTGTAACAAATAAATTACAAATGGATCAGCTTCTTCTTTAGTTCTCCATGTCCTCCTTTTATAGGTTGATCTGAGTTAGTTACTGTTGGAGAAGATTCAATCTTGATCATTGAAGAAGTTTGGTCTTGGCGCATCCGGATCGTTGTTTCGGCCGTTAGACTCATTTTAATGCTCGTTTGATTTCGGGTTTTGTGCGCCAATAGATAAATATAGGACTTCAGACAGTGTTGGTGGTCTGAAGATTTTCCTAATAGCCTTTGATTTGCGGTGTGCTTCACGCGCTTCAGTATTGGTTGGTTGGTGACTTTATGTCACTATCAACTTGCTGTCTTTTGTCCTTTAGTGCCTCTCTCTTCATTAAATGTCTGATAGTTGGTGGAAGAGCATTAAATGCACCTTGAAGACCTGATTTGATTTTCTTTTGCATA
>CAOJBJ010462115.1:0-13935 GCA_948291685.1 Euphorbia celastroides | reverse complement strand
GACAAAAACAATACCAGCAAGGAAAAAGATCACCATAAGGGAATTCAGGATAGAGAACCAGTGGACACGAGCACCTTCCATTTTCAAATAAGCATCCCAACGAGATGGCCATCTAATATCACTTTTCACAAATTCAACCTCGTAAGTGAAAGAAACCCTCTCTTGTTCCCTGATGATTTGAGACTTGTCGAGGTCCAAGGGGCAGTTGACTTTTGGAACACTGTCGTATATATGAAGTTTTGATATCTGTTCAGGATCATATTTAACACTGCAGGGGACAACCTCGAAACCAACTATCTCAAAACCTGATGCTTTATTCTTGTCAGCTTCGGAGATCACACCCATACCTTCTTCCCCAGTGCCAATTATCTGAACTCCAGTACCTTCATACTCATGAACAAGTACTGTGAACTTAAGATGATTAATAATGTAGTCATCATTGCTGTTCTGTGGTGTATATCCAACAGGGAAGCCAGTCCACTGAATGTTGATTCCATTTTGCTTTGCATACCTCATGGCAGGCAAATTATCCAAAATCATGTTCACTTGATACAAATCACGAGTTCTCTGCTTCAAAAGCTTTACCTCATGTTCACTCAATGGTGGAGTAGTGCACAGGAAAAGAGACTCGTTCACATTCATTCTAAATCGATAAGGGGAGTTATCAATCTGATCTCCCATGAGGAGCTCCCCGAGATTCTCTGCACTCTTTTTAATACCACCGGGTGGCTTGCAATAAGGAAGACTGTAGTAGCTATATGGAAGCTCCGTTTCAATAGATGTCAAAGAGTTAACTTTGGCGACAATGGCTTCACCAGTTGAATATGTATGCATATAGCTACCAGGCAGATAAAACGCATTGCAAGAATATGCAAAGAGAACCACAAAAATGGAAGCCCAGCAAATTTTGGGCATCCTCATTGTCAACATCAATGATAAAGCCAAACGCACTAAGCTGATCTTCGAATCAGAGCTTGATCTTAGCAAACCTGCAAGTGAATTTAAACCGCATATCTGTAAGTGAAGCTCATCCCAACCTCTCTTGGGCGAAAAAATTGAAAGTAAATCACACAAATCAATCACAAAATTAACAAGCTATTATTTGCTAATAGACCCCATCACCGAGAAAGGATAAAAAAAAGCATTCGATTCCCAAGTCTCAGATCCGTGAAGGAAAAAAGAAACAGGAATTCCCGTGAAACAGAAATTAATGCACACAATACCCATGTACATTTAAAGCGTATTTAGCTTGCCACAATACCAGTTCAAACAAACAAGCAGGAAAAATAGTTCGAAAAAATAAGAACACTACAAAAGACAAGAACAATTAGAAATACATCGCAGTGGATCAAACGCGAAGCGAAATTCATTCATACAATTGCAGAAAGGCAAACGAAAGGTGGAATATGATTCAAATCTAGAAAAGAAGAACGAAATAGAGAGATTAGAGAGGATTATCCGAACCAGATCTGAAGAAACAACGGAGATGGAAATGGAACAGAACGGATCTGGAGTAGCGTAAAGACGTCCGTTGATGTGTAGATTTAAAATTGCTGGCGTTTCCAGTGGAGAGGGGAGAAGATGCAGGAATGGGTTTGTGTAGAAATATAGAATTAAGTAGAAAATGTTGGTATTCTATACGGAGAAAAGTAGATTATTGTAGTTACAGAAATTGAAAATAAAATTAATAATATAAATATTTATAAAAAATATATTTAATAAATATTTGTATTTATTTATAAAATTGATAATATAAATATTTATTTTCAGTTAGTTTACTTTCACATCTAATGTGAAAGTGTGAGTTTTTTTATTCAAAACACGATCCTTTAAAGATTTGTTAATTATTAAAATAAATCAATACATCAAAATTTATAAAATTCATCCAATAATATATACATACACGCTATTATTTATTTTTTAAAAAATATAAATAAATGTATTAATATAAATAACAATACGATTCACAATGGATATTAATATAGATAGTAAGACTTTAATATTCTTCAACTTTTGAGTGTGATTTGTGGAAATATAGATCAAGAAAGATTTATTGGGAGTTTTACAATCTAATCAACTCACATTTTAAAAATTTTGGAGAGATTTTTAAATATTATTTGTGGTTAAAATAATAAGGTAAAATCTAAATTAGAAGTTTCTATTTAATTGGATCCGTGCATATAAATCATATAGTCAAAAATTTGGTATTTTTCATATCACTCATTTAAGCATACTCTTATTAATACATTAATCTTGGTAACATTAGGTATCAAATCAATATATTCATCCATCTTTATTATAAAAAAAATGACAAATGCATTCGGACCCTTGAACTTATCCCTTTTTTTGTCTGTCATCTTTAAACTTTCAAAAGTTTCTCTTACCCCTTAACTTTTTAAAACGTTATGTCTCACCCCTTCGATATAATGTGTCAACTTTTGATTGGATGAAATATTTGAAAAGACAAACCAATTAGAAATTGGCACATGACACCTAAGGGATGAGAGAAACTTTTGAAAGTTTTTTAAGGAAGTGAGAAAAACTTTTAAAAATTTATGGATGCCGGACAAAAAAAAACAAGTTCAGAAAGACCTCGATAGGTTTAGAAAAAAAAAATCATTCATCTTTTTGTAAGGTCTCACTTAATATTACGATGGAGATGGTTATCTGACATTGCTGGGCCGATGATATACTCTTCCATCTCAGCCCAAGTTCACCACCGAGGCGCTGCTACGGAAGATCAAAGCCACGAGCTGAGGGTTTTACTGGCAACCGTACTCATTTTTCTTCTCCGATCTCTTCATCTTCATCTGCTAATCTGGTTTGTTGTTAGCCTTAAACCCTAGTTTCTGTCATTTGTCTGTTTGTCCAGGGTTTTAGTTCTTCACGATTATTTCCGATTTGTTTGCTTTCCTGTACCATCATTTCTCTTCCTCAGCTTACTTATACATCCTATATGCAGAAATGGCTTTATGTAGAAGCTCAAAGCGTCCACTTCACATGATGCTAAGTACAAGGCTGGGGAGCTCTGCCCGGAATTATTCTTCACGGGCAGCTTACTCTGTTTCCAGTCCTCAGTTTGTTGATTCTAAATCGACATCGGCATCTGCTTTTGGAATTTTTTTCCGGCGATTCAGCTCCCAAGCTCCTGCAGCATCTGAGCAAATGGATCTTATAAAGAAATTGAGGGTGCAGACCTCCGCTCCTATCAAGGACGTTAAGGCAGCTCTCGTTGCTTGCGATTGGGACATTGGTATTGAACGATTGATAATTATTTTGTTGTAGTGAATGCTGATTCTTAATTTGGTGTATTTGTGGGCTATATAGAGGCGGCTCAGAAGGATTTGAGGAAGAGGGGAATTGCTTTGGCCACCAAGAAGTCAGGCAGAATAGCTACTGAAGGGTTGCTTGCATTGGCTCAGAATGAAGAGAAAGCTGCTCTTATTGAGCTTAATTGTGAAACTGACTTTGTTGCCAAAAACGATATCTTTCAGTATTTGGTTAGTGGGAACTTTCATTATATTTTTATATTCTTGTGCTGATGATTTTATTACAAAGTTTCATCTTCTGAATATTACTTTGGTTCGACATTTGTAGTGTTTATAAAATTTGCTCAATCATACAGGCTCAATCTTTGGCCAAGCAAGCGCTGCTGATTGAGAATACATCTCAGAAGGGTTCTGGTGTCCAGCCTGTTGGGATTGAGTGTTTGGAGGTGAGACATTTTTTTTTCTCTTTAGGATCGAACATTGCTATAGTTTCAAAAGTACCAGTGACTGCTAAATATATTATAAGACATAATGTGGGTTACGTTGAGCATATATCACTGTTTTTCATCGATCTGCTGATTTTTCATCTTTGAACTCATTACCATGCCTTTGAAGCTCTATTCAATATGATAAGTTTGAGGGAAGTCTAATGGATTGTGTTGAATATCACCAAAATTTCTGGAAGTGAACCTGAATTTGATTTTTTTTTTTTTTTTGGATATTGTGTTTATATAATCTGTATCTGAATCAGGACATGAAGTTAAATCTTGAGCATCCAAAAATAAGTGGTGAAACAACTGTCCAAAATGCAGTTACTCAAGTTGCTGCTATAATGGGCGAGAATGTTAAACTTAGAAGGGGCTTTGTCATGTCCACAACCTCTCCTGGTGTTCTGTGCACATATCTTCATACAAGTCCTCAACCAGGTAATCTATCTGGATATTTAGATTGCTTCATGCAGTGCAGAATCAGTCCATGCTTAGCTAGAAAAATATTAATTGCTTCAATTCTTTCATACTTCTAGAGAATAGAAGGTTGTAGAATCTAATCTGATTTACATTATTGGTGGATATAGGGTTGGGCCGTTTTGCTGGACTTATATCTCTTGAAACTGAAGACGGAAATTCACAGTTGGATGCTCTTCGGCGTGTGGGTTCAGAATTGGCTATGCATGTCGTTGCAGCGAAGCCATTGTTCTTGACGAAAGAGCTTGTTTCCTCTGAAGCCTTAGAAAATGAGCTTGAAATTTTGAGGTCTCAGGTACATCTAAACTTCATGTTAGTTGTTAAATGCGCATGCTAACTCTTAGTTTGGGAATGTCAAAATTGGTGTCTAGTTTTAGATAGAGACTTCTGAAGTTCTCTCATGTAGTATTTATTTTATATTCTGGGATTTTCATAATCTCTTTTTGTCGTTTTAGGCTTTTAGGAATGTTCTGTTGACAAGTATATGTCCTACAATCTTAGGGTTACTCTCTAGTCTATCCTTATTGATGTGCATGATCAATCAAATATTGTACTTATTGATACTGAAGGGGTAATTGTTGTGTTTATGCCTAGTGCAGACATTACAATGTCATTGTAAGTTTATTTTTATCAAATTAGGGTGATACTTTTGCCTTGCAAAATTACATAAGCTGATACATTTCGTAGAATTTAGCTGGGAATGTTTGGTGAAAAACAGTAACCTATAGCCTATAGGGCGATGAAAAAGAAATCACTAGTAGTATTGAAGATTGAATGTGGAAAGAGCTAAAAAGTATAAAGTAGAAGGTCGTTGTTGCCTCTTCAAAGTTAATGTTTCAGATGTTAATTAGTATCGTACCTTATTGGTGCCCCATATTTTAACATTTACATGGAGAACATTTTCCACCTTTATTTGTTTTTCTTATAGATTTACTGCCCCTACATTGCCACTTGCTGCAGCAGCTATTGGGCTTGGCTTTTCCTTTTCCCCATTATGGAGTTCCTTGGTCTAATTTTTGGTTTTCAGTAGTTCAAATTGCTAATTATCTTGAATATCTAAATTGTCAAATTTACGTTGCATACTAAAGAAAAATCAGTATTTTTTATGATTTTGACCTTTGTTATTGTGGAGCACACAATATTATGAAGGGAAAGGTGTTGTGTCAATGCCTTATGTTGAAGTGACTCGCTCAGAGTTCTTATCATCAATATGGTCTTGTTTGGCAGGCACAAAGTACAGGGAAGTCTGAGATGGTAATTAATAAAATGGTAGAAGGTCGTTTGCGTAAATACTATGAAGAAGTAGTTCTTGTGGAACAAAAGTTTATTATGAATGATGCCATAAACGTGCAGGTATCTGGACAAGAATCCCTTAAACCTCTCATCACTTTTTGCCTCCCTAACAATGTATTATAGTTTCCGTGTAACTTTTTGGTGCCTCAAGATTAATTTCATGTGCCCTGCTGTAATTTACAGACAGTGGTAAGTAATCTGTCCAAGGAAGTAGGCTCACCTGTGAAGATAGGTAACTTTTTCAGAATGGAAGTGGGCGAAGGAATTGAAAGGTATAGAACCCTGCGCTTTGTCATACAGTGAAACATGTGATAAGATTTAGACTAGGTTAAAACTCATGTCATCATTTATGTCCTGTTCTACCTTTTTTGTCTTTTTGGCACTAGTCAACAGTGAGCTGGCCTGTTTGCTCCCTTAATTGATTAAACCGTGATGACTATGGTAATCGATGCAAGTCTATTATTCAGTTGGAATGTGAAGTTCATGATTGAGTTCTTGTCTCAATATTGAGAAATGCTTAGTTTTTCTTTTGATGGGTTGCGAACTAAAGGCCTGTTTGGGATTGCTCAAGTATCATGGCCAATTGGAAAAGAAATTTGTATTAAAGGGCTTTTTGTTGTGTCAACTTCTGATTAATGTGGTTTGCAGGTTAGAGGCATCAAATGCAGATGAGCCTGTGGCTCAGGCTGCCTAATTTTGATGAATGTGCTGAAGCTCAAGGCATGTTTTCGGGTTTAGTATCGACTTGTGGTGTTGCTGCTACAATCAGACTCATCTCGACTAATGAGGCATCGAATTTTCTTTCTGCTACAATTTTGATCTTGTATTGAGACTATGAATTGTTAATTTATATTGTGTTACAGAGAAATTAGTGACATACTAGGATACTCGTTAAGTGAGGATAATGGCAAAAATAATGAGTTAGGCAGTCAGCTCCGATGCTCCTTGTTTTTGATCCTGTCAAAAGTTAATGAATGTTATTATATTTATGCAATAAGGTAACTGTGATCTGTAATGATTAATTGACAGGGTAAAATAATACGAAGAACGTTGAATACAATATTGGGAGGATACGAAAGGTACACGTACACCGTCATTTACACCTTTTTATGTTTATTATTTTTATTGTTATTTTCAATTTTCTAGATTCTTTTTTCTTATTCTCTACATAATATTTTTATTAATTTGTATAATTTTTAAAATAGTATTTAATAGAACATTGATGGAAAGGGTAAATTAATAAACATAGAAATTAATTAGAAGTTATTTTAAGAAGTGTGAATTAGCTTAAATAACAATAATTTCTAAGTGGAGTAATAAAAACAAGTTGAATCATTTATTCTTTTGAACTTACTCAAAATTTTCCAACAATACTTACCCCCTTATTGTTCTTGCAATCAATGAAAAGAGTATTAACTATTTATTTTACAATATATAATTAAACATCATACTTATCCCCATCTTGTAGTTGCACATTTTATTTCACAATATACAATTAAACATCATACCCTCATCTTGTAGTTGCACAATGAAGAAAGTACTAACTATATATTTTACAATATACAATTACACATTATATTTACCCCCATCTTGTAATTGCACAATGAAAAGAGTATTTACTATTTATTCGATAATATACAATTACGCATCATACCCCGTAGTTGCACAATGAAAAGAGTACTTGCTATTTGTTCGACAATATACAATTACACATCATGCCCCAATCTTGTAGTTGCATGATAAAAAGAGTACTTATTATTTATTTTACAATATACAATTACATATCATACTTACCCCATCTTGTATTTATACAATGAAAAGAGTATGAAAAGAGTACTAACTATTTATTTCACAATATACATACATCATACCTACCCCATCTGGTAGTTGCACAATGAAAAGATGGTGACTAATTTTTAATTCTTAATTTAATCTAAATAATTCTCTGTATATATATATGGGATCAATTAACAAAATACATTACATATAATCCATCATTGCACCAAATAATAGCAACAATAATGGCTTTATGCACGTTCATAGTTTTTTGTTTGCTTGCTTCTGTCGCAACGGCGGATGTACTTCTATATGTGATGCAGTGGGAACCAAGTCTTTGTTCAAGTTCTCGGTGAACACTTCCATGCAAGAAACCTATTTACAAGAGCGAATTTACCATACACGATATTTGGCCCTCACGCGATGATGAAAAGGAGCCTATCGCTAAAATATGTCCTCAACAAGAATACTATGATGATGAGGTCAGTTTTTCTAACCATGTTTTTCTTTTTACCATGAAGGTCTAATGTTGTGGATTAATAAAAGCATGTCAATTTCAGATTGAAAGCATAACATCAGAGCTAAACATGTACTGGCCCGACGTCTTCGACGAAGGCTCAAATGATCCCTTTTGGGAGTAAGAATGGTATGAGCATGGAGTATGCACTAGATGGACGGTGTATGATTATTTCAATAAAGGTACAAAACTAGCTGAAACTATTCTGGTGCTTCCTAAGCTCCAAGAGCATCAGATTTACCCAGGGGGTATATATGATGCTGCTACTATTAAATTCATTTTTTGATGGCAAAGAAATTTTAAGATGCAATAAACATGATGGCTTGAATCAACCACAACTTAAAGAAGTTATGTTTTGTATAGATTATACTGGGACTTTACTGAAGCAATGTGGAATCAATGTGCAAAGAAATATCTTCTGGTGCCATAACTACTGGACAAAAACTGTTCAAAATCAATTGAAATGGTCATCATTATGAGAATTTGTGTAATCAGTTATTTAAGACGCAATTCTTAAATTATTGATATGCAAAACTCATAAACAATTAACACGTATACAACACAAAATGTATTTCGAAAAGTTACTTCTATAACTCATAAAATGAAATATCATTAACTAATACTTTTGTTGTATTTCCATGTTAAGCGACATCTTGACCATTTGAGCTGTTATCAACTGCAATATCAATCATACATTATGCATAAAAATACAGAAAATATGAAAATTTTCACTAACGTTCGTTTAACTTTTTAATCATCGACATACTATAAACTCCTCTAACTTTAACTTTGACCCTTATGTTGGTGTGCTCAAGTTCATACTCATCGGTTTTCAACAATGTACGATATTATATATAATGTGTATAATTGCAACAAAATATATATGCACTAAAGCAACTTAATTAAGTCATGACTATTAGATGAATTTTGGTGAAATCAAAATGGGCTATGGCTGGAACTAGAATACAAAATTCTTGGGGATTGTTTATATTACAATGCATTATCGATGATAGACTTGTTATAAAGCATAATGAAAAGACAAAAGAAACAAGAATCGAACATATTAAGAGCCACAAAAGTTAATAGCAGGCACGTGACACACATGACCAATTCTGCAGGACTTTAACTGATTTTGCCCCCCTCAATCAGTCTGAAACTAACCTAAACTCAATTGTAACCTAAATTTGGGTATTTTTAGGGTAAATGGTGGGGTTTTAGTAATAGATAGTGGATTTTGGTGGTGGAGAAGTTTCACTTTTATCCTTGTTCGGTTCGAGGAAATTCCAACATTTTTCGGATTCACGCGATTAAACCTTCAAGCTACCTTCCAACCGTTGCTAGGGTGTTTCTAGAGGTGTCAATACATAATATTGGTTCATCATAGGCTCCGGAAGAAAACTCGATGCTCACATGTGGTCCATGAAAGACTCGGTACAAAAGGTTCCACGCCTTGTTTTGAGTAGTGTGAGGGGAAGTGTAGAGAGGTGGACTTGGAGGCAAATCCAGAGATTCGGTCTGGCCCCAGCTCTCACCAGTTGATAGTTGTACTTCTTCCTCATGTTCAGCTTAATCTGTGAGGAGTTCAAATCTCAGCCTCATAAAATGCAGTACTGTTGCAGTTATCATACTCAGAATAGTCAAACCGGTTGCAACCAAAGACACACCGTTAGGTGGAATGAAGCATGGAAAATGTTCAACTATCTCTTCTTCCCTTCTCTATTGCAAATTTTGCACGGTAATGATTCCAAAGCTGATCTCGGTGCCTAACACATAGACCCTATAGAAAAAAGAAGCAAAAATATTAATATTTATAAATAAGAAGCAAACAAATAAAAAACGGGGGTAAAAATTTTACCAATGACATATGGTTGCAACCACCCGTTTGACTTCCCACTGCATGTCTCTGCACAGAGTTTTATTAAACAAAACCTCTGAGATCATTACCACACAAAATGCAGCTATCCCAAAACCAGAAGCAGAGTCATCGGAATAATGACAATGGTTATACTCCACATATTTGTCATTTCCTTTGTCAGCTTTGGGGAGGTTGATCTCAACCAAAATACAGAGTACTACAGAGGTCATGTAGAGAGTAAGGATGACCAAGAAACAACACGTAGGTAGCTTAGCCCGAAAGAGAAAAATCATGTTGTTTCAGTCCATTTCATAACTAGCATCTTTCTATGTTTTAAATTAGAATTTTGACTACTCACGCTGAGGAGGGAAAACACTTGCGCAAGAGTTTGATCCATTTTTTAAGGCACTGAAACAACACACAGTCTTTAATGAGATCATTTAAAACAAATCAATAATAAATGCTCAATGCAATTGATTGAAATACTAATTCCAACACAGTCTTTAATAAGATCGTTTAAAACCAATTGATAATAAATGTGGCGATTCTGTAATCAATGCAATTGATTGAAACGAAACCATAGTTAATTGAACTACTAATACCAAACGTAATAAATACTACTCCAAGAACAATCATTGATTGCATTCACCCAAGAAGAATCAATGCATTCACAAAACCTTAAATCATTATTGAAATTCGATAATCAATACTTCGCTTCTTTCCACCAAATAGAATAAATAAAACAAGAACAATCCTAAATCATTATTGAAACGAAACCAACTAAATACATAATCATCATCGCTATTCTTTCAATCATGAAACCAAGAAAATTCATTATTGCATTTACCGAACCTAGCAATCGATGAAATTAGAAATGCGCGTAGAAAAACTAACCTGATCTTATCGAAGCTTGAAAGAAAACCAATTATGGAATCTGAGAGGAAAACTCGAAAGAAAACGAATTATGGAATCTGAGAGGGAAAGACTCTTTTTATATTCTCACGATTTTGGAGGGAAATAAAAAGTTGTTACAAACGTGTGATTTCCTTTTGGTTAATCAATTTTATTTTTAAGTACACATTTCCTTTATACAATCAGTAATTTTAAGCCTAGTTAATTTGAAGGGACATAGTTCTTAGAATTTCATTATAAGTGTGTTGAATTAAAATTAAATCTTAATTCTGTACATTAATCGAGTTATTAGTGCGTTAAATCTTAATTATGTTCCTATAATTAATTTGAAGGGACATAGTTCCTAGAATTTCTTTATAAGTGTGTTGAATTGAAATTAAATCTATCCTGTACAAAAATTGAATTATAAGTGCGTTAAATCTTAATTATGTTCCTATAATTAATTTGTAGGGACATAGTTCCTAGAATTTCTTTATAAGTGTGTTGGATTGAAATTAAATCTTAATTTTGTACGAAAATCAAATTATAAGTGCGTTAAATCTTAATTATGTTCCTATAATTAATTTGTAGGGACATAGTTCCTAGAATTTCTTTATAAATGTGTTGAATTAAAATTAAATCTTAATTTTGTACAAAAATTGAATTATAAATGCGTTAAATCTTAATTATGTTCTTATAATTAATTTGTGGGGACATAGTTTCTAGAATTTCTATATAAATGTGTTGAATTTGAATTAAATCTTAATTGTGTACACAAATCCAGATCATAAATTCTTGCTTCCCTTAAATGGGAAAATAAATGTATATTTTTTTCCCTATAAAATATTAATGTCTAATGTTTGTAAGTATGCCACAGACGAATGCACATTCAAACACTTGGGGTCTAAGGAACCCATTAAATTTTCAAAAACTGGTATAATAAAAAGTAAAAAATAATAATGACTCCATAAAAAATAGGTAATGAACCCCAATAAATCCGATAATTAGAACAAGATGTTCATTGTATTCAACAAATATTTCTTTATTTTGATATATTATAAAAGTGATTTTCCTTGGAAATTAATATAATTGTGAAGATTTAAATGGGTTACAGTATTTGAGTTAAATGTGTTGGATAAAGCTCAACTAAGATTTCTGCGCTGATTAAACTATTCAGCATAAATTGAAATTTGTGGCAAGTACTACGTCAACAAAGCAAACTGAGTGGTTCGCTTATATGTTTATTAGTTCGCGTCGATTGCTGATTGATGAGGAACTCAATGCAAGCGCTTACTTTGAACTGAGTTAAGTTAACCTTTTAACTTAAAGTTTTTACAGCTTTACTCTTAAAGTTAAAAGTATGCACTATTCACGGAATAAATTAAGCATTTTCCCCTTGAAAGTTGTTTTGTCTAAAATATTCGGTTTGATTCGATTTACTAAGAAACCAAAATATATCTTCTTCACAATTTTTCCTATATAATAATCATCACGTCCATAGTTGCTTCTTTTTCTACACTTTCTCATCTCAATAAACGAGAAAATTTTGTATGATTAATAGAGTGGTAGTGGTTACAAGGTGAATAGGAATATGAGTTTTGTCTTTAACTTACTTATAAATAACCTAATTGGGTTCGGTTCTCGGTCTATTAAGTTTTTTATTCTTTGAACTGAGAACCGAACCGAAAATTGAATTAACAACATACAAGAACCGAATACCAAACCTATTTTAATTAGGTTCAATTCGTTTCGGTTCGGTTCGACTTAATTCTCAGGTTCGGATAAATTCATCTGGTTTCTTGCTCTCCCTAACTGTGACTTAGACAGAGAAAGGAAATTTTTTTTACTAATGTCTGCTATAGCTATTGTGTTTCCTACAAGTGCCTCAATCTTTGAATTTATCTTGGATTATTAGATATTTGTGGGATATAGTTTAGCATTATAATATGAAACCTAAGTTTATTGGGATCTTATTGTTTTCATCGTCCATAATTTTTGTGCGCAATTGATGAAATGTAATGTTTAGAATGAATTATGTATCATTCAATCAAATTGTAAATATATCTTGAATTTCTTTTGCTGATTTCTTTGGTGGCGGTGTGCAAATCTCCCATGTAAGGACAGTCTCACCTACATCCGTTCTTTTTCTTTGTGAAAAGAGTCCTTCATCTCTAACTCAAGTTTAAGTGTTACTATATCCAATCATAACTTAGTCACTCTAACTATTACTATATTTTCAACTCGAAAAATAAAATTTATTGCATTTAACAATATTTAATCATTTTCTTTTCCTCAAATCAATTATTCATTTTAACTTTGTTATGTAACATAGTATTCAAAATAATCATAAACAAGAAAGTAAAAAGTCTTTGGTACATAAAAAATGATTGATTGAAGCATAGACTTTATCAAACAATTAACTACGACAAGATTATTATCAACGATAAACATAATTAATGGTACGTAATATTAACAAAAACTTTTATGTCTAAAAATTTGGAAAAAAAACTTACTAAACACAAAACTATATTCCCAATAGTGCACATACAAATGACCTTAAGTGCTAAAACACACTGATCATGTTATAGAATGCGACTTGAATGTTTTTTTGAAATAAATTAAATTTCAATTAAACTAGCAAATATAGTGCAAACAAAGAGTGAAGTGTTTATGAAAGCACAAACACAACAAAGACAATTAAAGCAGCATGAATACAACAATGAGAGAAAGTAATACCAGCCGGTCACCCACAATGCAAGCTATAGCAATTGGAGAAATTGAGGGCAAACCAATAACCACTAAGAACACAAGAAATTGAATAATAAAAAATATCTCCAAAAAATGGAGTAGTTTGAGGAAGTCTCTAAATTTGAAGCAGTCCATCCAAATTTTCAAATTTGAAGCTCCCTTTTGGAGAATTATTGGATTTGTATCCTATTTAAAAATGGAGTGAGTTCCATATTTAGACATAGTAGAAAGTGTATTTCAAACATTTCTTCCCCATCATACACTAAATTTTGAGCACTGTCTATATATTGTTGATGTTATTATGTACTATTACCAAAAAAAAATTATGTTATTATCAATACGCGACTTATTAGATATTTAAAGTATGGAGATGTGAAAGTAACCAAATTTCTTTTTGTGAAAATCACAAGTACAATATTTTATGGTATTGATGACCAGGATTACGACAAAGACGCATTATCCTTAGTTTATTGTTTTGCATAAGAATACCTCCACTTGTCAAAGTTGGAACATCTAAGTTCATCGTAAATTGTAAAATACATTATTTAGTAATCGATTGTATCTTTATTCTTTAATCTTTAGGACGGCACAAAAGTTACTTTTTCTGAATGGGTAATATAA